>JBBMOC010000022.1:6642267-6679767 GCA_037975185.1 Centropyge bicolor | reverse complement strand
TATTGACACATCCAAAAAGAATCTTTGATGATCAGTACCATGAACTCAATTATGTGTTATATATTAGGATTGTTGTCAACTGATTGTGTCAAATGTAGCAGGAGATTTCACCACATGGTGAAAGTGATGCAGGTTATGTCTACGATATTCTGCCTGATGCACTGATTGAGTGAATCTGCAGTGAGTGTGAGGCTGTAACAGATGTCAGAATGAAATGTACCAGTTCATGCACATGAAGAACATCTTTTCCCTCATGGAGCCTGGCACTGTGTGAGGGATGGGCCTCCTTCAACCAATGAGGAAACCCACAGTAAAGCAAGCCCCTCCCTCCCCTGGAACTCACCCATCCTCTCAAACATCCCTCACACTCTGTGGCTTCTAATGAATCTGTGCTGCCACCTGTTGTTCAGTCAGCGGTACTGCACCCAGTAGCTGTTCGAATACACACTGTGAGTAGGTGTATCAGAGCTGCTGCAACAAATACAGCTGACGATGGAGAAGGCAGTCTGAATTTCAGCCTGAACAACCGTTTATATGAGTGAGCATGTCTGTAAGCTAATGTGATGATAAAAGCCAGTCATGTTGAACTACATACCATTTTTAACAGTTGGTGATTCACATTTCTCAATACGCCAAATTTTAGCATACTTCTCAACAAAGTTAGCATGTGCATCACTTTCATTGATTTGATATAAAATTCATTCAATGATCACACTTTTGAAAAAATTATGAATTATTTAAATACTCAGCCACCAAGTACATTTTCACCTTCTGCCATGTCTCCATCTAATAAAACCCCAGCTCCACACAAGAATTCTTTTCAGTGCTCACTTGATCATGACGTGTGGAGGAAATGTTAACATCATGTTCAGATTGCCCAGGCTCTTCAAACTGTGAACTAGCTGTAGCATAACAAATATCCTGTATGACTACTCTGGAACATGATATAATAACCTCTCACCTCTCTGCAGGCACAGTGCATTACAGCTTTGTTCGTCACTTCAGACACAAAGGTAGTGTTTTGGTGCTAATTATTGTGGCAATGAAGGTCAAATGAAGCGAGGAGAAGAATGTTTATGGGGGGAACGGCAGCTTGTGATGGAGAAGTCTGCAAAGCATGAAGCCACATGAAAGAGCTGTAAACACACACACACAAACAAATGTCATAAAAGCTCACAGGCAGCCAACACACATCACATGTTGAAGTTATCTAGCTGCACTAATGATGACAAGGTTTAATGAACTACAGGACTCCAGTTTAATGTACAGTGCAGTTAGAGTACAGTATAACACTGCTGTGTACCATGGCAAAGAGTCTGTGATCAGTGATGACAAAAGCTCAATTCCGTTCACCTCCACTGCACTGAGGTCAAAGGTAATATCTCAAGATCTCAGACATGTCAAAATCTGCTTGAGGTGCCAGGTTAAATGTAAATATTACTGACCGGTTTCTATATTATAGTTTCAGTTTGAAAAAGTCAGCACAAAATGCAAAACTCTTATTGCTTATTAATGTTATTACATATTAGTTCATGCTCTTTGGCATTGCAACAGTATTATGGCTTTCTGTATTATTGATGATTATGTAATATTACAAGTAATTAAAAAAAAATCTAATGTTTCATGTCTTGAATAAAACATAAACTTTGTGGTTGTTACAAACCAGCAAAAAGTAAAACTGCTATAAAGAAATACAGTCTTATCATTTTATTCAGAAAATAAAATGGAACTCCCAGATTTTCTCGTTGCTGTTTGTATTATTTTTGAGGGAAAATACCAATACTACGTATCTTTTTAAATTTTAAATGCAACAATGATTGCAGTTCAGTGATGAACAGGCATGCATGTTTGTCATCACACCCTCCATCATGTCTTCACTGTTTTCATTATTTGTCAGACTTGATACTACTTGATACATATTGTTTTAATTTTACATCATTCACCTCTCTTCCCATTCAAGATGTCCACTTCCTGCCCACGTGTGATCGTCTGACCCACCCCCCATTGTCTCCCCTCTCCTGGAGTGCTTAGTCTGTGTGTTCCCTGCCCTTCATGTCAAACGGCCTGTCACTCCTAACGACAGGTGTTGCTGTCTTCTTGCTCTCTGCCTGCCTTGTTAACTTGCCATTGCTTTACCCTGTTTTAGATTTGTTTGTCTGATCTACTGCCTACCTACTTAATTATTAATTTAATAATTATAAATGTTGTTTCATTTGTAACACCTGTTTTACTGGCCTTGTTTTTAGTCATTTGTGATTGGTGTATTTTTAAGACATCCATTTTATTCATATCGTTTTGCTTTTGAACTGAGTGGCTTGGCGGACTCCTGAGCAACAATGCTGTCATAGAATTCTTCGTTTGTATTGCTTTATCTTTCTGATTATCTCAGGAATGAATTTTTGTGTCAGTTTGATTTGTGTGTGTGTGTGTGTGTGTGTTAAGCTTTCATTGGTTTCTGTGAAAAGGCAAATGATGAATATTGAAATTAAAATATGTGAGGATTTGACCGTAGTTGGAAAGGTCATTATTTTGTCAGTACTATGTCTCTGGATGATTCACACATCTCTCTGTACATGAATGGTGTAAGAGCCTGGGATTTCACTGTAGTCTCAGACCCCGATTACAATTAAACTAATGTGTGCCCCCTCCCCTCACTGCACCTTCCTCATAAACTGAGCTGGAGAGACGTCAATACCAAACCAACCAGCCTATATCATGCACATGGCGCTCACTGGAAGTGCCTCTGTGTGTGTGTGTGTGTGTGTGTGTGCGCGTATGTGTGTGTGTGTGTGTGTCTGTGTGTGTGTGCGTGTGTCTGTGTGTGTGTGTGTGTGTGTGCGTGTGCGTGTGTGTGTGTGTGTGTGTCTGTCTGTGTGTACGTGTTTTGCTCTTTCTTCACTGTGGTCGGGTAGTAAAAGTAGGTGTGCACCACACAAAGCGGTAAAGAGATTGCTTGTAAAACTCCCTCACAGCCACTACACACACACATACACAGAGGCAGCGTAATAAGCACCACATGAACATACACATTCATGGACACACTCACCCTGGCAGTGTTCATGCATTGATACAGAAGCACATGAACACGTCTGTGTTTTAAATTCTGGATGTTGTAACATTTTGTCACAGTTACAGAGAGACCACAGATACTCAGACCACAGCCTGCACCAGAGGCCACGTTTTAACCTGGCACAGCTGCAGCTGGGGAGCTATGACGAGACCTCAGTCCTTTTTTGACTAAACACTGACCAAACAAATACAAACTGCACCAATTTCATGCAAATTAAAAATGACAATGTTCAACAAAGCAGCACACAGAGTTCAGAGAATCTGATTGGCTCATCATCTTGAAGGGATGTTTCCACATTTATCATGGCTTCTTAAACAATAGTCAGATATGAACACTGAAACAGGTTTTATTTGCTGTAATCATTCTTGAGGAACTCTCCTGAGTCTTAAGTCATTTTAAAATTCATAACTAAACTAAACCAAAAATATTTCCTGTCCTTTATATTAAATCTTTGTGCAGCATATTTACATTATTTCTTAAGCCTGTGTCTAAGAAAATGTACAGTGAAGCCACTTTTTTTTGACAAGCTCGTCCTAAAGAAGAACAATAAAGAAAATTATTTTGCCAGTTGCATTCAAATTCAAATTCAGCTTTGAGGCAGCACACTGTGCCCCACGTGCATTGGTTAATGACCACAGCACTGTCGTTGATAAACAGTGACAGCCTTTAACCCTTCCTCGTGGCCATGAAATACCAGGCCCTGGCTAACAGTGTGACGCCATCACTAAGCCAATATTGAGGTATAGCGACAGCCCACATTTCCTATCAAGCTGGATTGAGCTGTTTGTTACGTTTGCTGTTTTATGTTGCAAAACGCAAAGAGCACTTTTTAATGTTGTAACATTTGTCTGAGAAGGTTGTCAGTCATCCAGGCAGGTCCGTGCACACACAGACCAGGTGGTGCTGCAGCACCTGTCCTTTGGCCCTGGAGGAGAAAAGTCCAATTGTTTCTTCATTCATCAATATTTAAGAATAAAAATTCATCTCTCTGTCATCAATTCCCTCCAAATGTGTTTTGACTTGAGTTCTGCTCCACGGTGCACGTCCCTCCCTCCCTCCCTCCCCCGCTCAGCACTCCTGCAGTGCTGACAGCTCAGATAACAGCATTAGCACAAAACATCACGTCTCTATTGGCACGACGTTTCCTAAGAAGAAGAGAAAACTCAGAGAATCCATCATTTCGAAGCCTCGTCCAGCTGTTTGCTGCTGTTTGTCATGTTTAATGAAGAGAGAGGGAGAGAGACAGTTTTACTGTTCTACAACTGAGACAGGTTCACCAGTCTTGTTTCATTTAAAATCATAATTATTGAAATGATATCATACAGCTTTACACCCTGCAGACCAGTTCACACCAACAACACCATGGTGAAGTTTGTGGACGACAGCACTGTGGTGGGGCTGATCTCTGGGGAGGAAGAGTCTGCCTACAGAGACCAGGTCCTGAACCTGTCTGTGTGGTGTCGGGCTACCAACCTCATCCTGAACACCACAAAGACCGAGGAGATCATCCTGGACTTCAGGAAGTACAGAGCAGACCCACCCCCGCCCCCATCAACGGCGAGCGTGTGGAGAGGGTCCACAGCTTCACCTTCCTGGGCACCACCATCTCAGCGGACCTCACTTGGTCCATCAACACCAGGACCATCATGAAGAAGGCTCAGCAGCGCTCACACCTCCTGAGAGGGCTCAGGAAGAGCAGCGTGGATCAGACGCTGCTGAAAACCTGCTCGACCATGGAGAGCTTCCTGTCCTACTGCATCACAGTGTGCTTTCCCACTGCACTGAAGCCCAGCGGCAGAGGCTCCAGAGGGTGGGTAAGATCGGCTGCCCCCTCCCTCCCTGAAGGACACTGAGCTGTCACGCTGAGTGACCAGGATCACCAAGGACTGCCCCCACCCGGCTCTCCCCCTGTCTGACCTGCTGCCTTCTGGCAGCACCTGTCCCCCGAAATGTCTGTGCATGCGCGGTTTAACTTCTCATCCAGAAGCTTCTTCAGTTCTGACTGACGGCCATGGAGACCCAGGTACTTGTACCTCTGTGGAGCTGTTAACTAGTACATTGATACCACTTAGCATGTGGGTGCTCCTGGGTGTTAAATGTCGGTCATTGAGAGTCGTTTGTGAGTCACCTGATACCAAGTGTGACTGATCATTAATACTGTCATGTGAGGTCAAGTGATTGTTCAGTCTCCTGGAAAGAGAGAAGCATTGTAGGTGGGGGACAGGTGATGTCTGAGGCCTCCTCCTCTGTTGACTGATGGCTCCTCTGCTCTGACATAGACGGCCTCTTTCACTTCTCTTTCAAACCACCGATCTTCCCTGTTCAAAGTATGAACATTGTTGTCATCGAAAGAGTGTCCCATATCCTTGAGATGGAGGTTCACTGCTGAATCTTTGTAACATTTGTCTCTGTTCAGAAAATTGTGGTTTTTGTTGGTAACTGTCATTTTTGTGCCGATTTATACTTTTAATCAGAGGTGAATGTTATGTTTCCTGAGTCTGTGTCTGAATTGCATTAAGTTTAAAGTTTATCACTAAGTCAGGGGCATTTTTCACTCAGGAACAGCCACTGATGCAGGGCCCCTGCTTGTGGGCCAGAGGGTGGTTTGCCGCCAAATTAAATAGTACATTTATTCAGGTTATGGAAATGTATTGAAAATTCTATTTACATGGAAATTTCTCATTTACAGTTTTGCAATGGATTAATCCAATGTATTGGGTTAATGGGAAACTTCAGAGCCAGAGTCAGTTTCTGTCCTGACAATTAGATTATTTGTGTCTTAACTGCACAGTTTATTAGCCAGTGGTATTCTGTGCCTTAGTCTCTTGTGACATCGGAGTCACACAGCTACCCAACAAAGAGTTTATTAGAACACATCCTGTGCCCTACCCACACACACACACACACACTCTCACACAAACACACAGACACAGTGTAGAGAGAAGTCACATGTATGAGAAGATGGCTAAATTAACTTAGATGTAGTTCATTTAATAATAATAATAATAATAATAATGGAATTTATTTCTAAGTGGGCAAACAAATGCACCACAATGTGATGCAATGCAAATGGAAAATGTGCAAATATGCAAATGAATATATTCTTTCAGTTTTTGTGATTTTACTAGCTCTACTCGACTTGACTTTTCTACTAGTTACCAGATGATAGAACTCTTAACTTACAAGTAAAGAGAAATAAGTGTAATAAGAACATGTTGTGGTTTTACGGGGAGTTATGTATCAGACAGAAGCCACAATAATGCTGGTTGTACAAGAACATAGCACTTGAAACATGCATGGTAAAACCTAATTTAGCTCAGAAAATGTTGTGTTGCAATGGCCCATAAAAATCACATTCAAGTACAATCAGAAACCATTTAAATCCCACACATTCATCAATAGTGATACATGAGGTAGTCAATGAAATGTAGAGTCACAGACTTCCCCCAAGAATGAATACTATATTGTAGGTTAAATGTATTCAAAGAAATAATGCATTTGGAAACTATTTAAAACGAACATTCAGTTACTTTAATTTAATTTAATCAGTTTTCTCTGGACCACCCTACACTACCAAAAATACCACAGATCAGTTAAACAATCAGAAAATGACTAAGTGCAAGTAAGGAGATCCTCATTTCTAGGTCTTAGTTGGTAGACCTTTTAGTGAGAACAGGCAACAAGTGAATTCATTTAGGCTTATATTGTATCCTTAAATCTGTAATCAGTGGTTAAGCAACACTGCTGAAAACCTGGCATTGTACATGGTCTGTGTCTTCCTCATTCGGAAGACATGCAGTTTCTGCAAACTGAAAAGTGCCTGTGGTAGACTGACGGGCCATCAAGACTATAACCTGCATCTTACCCACTGCATTCTGGGATAGGATCCAGAAGCCCATCAACATAAACAGGAGAAGTTAAAAAAAGAATGGATGGATCTGAGGAGGAGGGAAGAAGGAATATCCAGCCATGGTTCCATCATGCTATAGATCTCTCTCAAACACACACACACACACACACACACACACACACACACACACACACACACCTCCTGCTATCAGTCTTGTAAAAACATTATTAATTGCAGTGTGAATGCAGCTATCCATCTCCCTGAGCTTAGATAAGACCAGTGTAGTGAAGATCATAAAGTGTGTCGGTGTGTGTGGGCTTTCACTTGTACTGACTACGTAGTCCTCACAAATTTAAAAGGGTGTTTGAAAGATAAAAATTGGTTTTAAGGGTGAGGTTATAATTAGGTTTAGGTTAGGGATTTATTTGTGATGGCTAAGGCTAGGGTAAGGAGCTAGGGAATTCATTATGTCAATGATGGTCCTCACAAGTTCAGAAGTACCAGTACGTGTGTATGTGTTTGAGTGTGTGTGTAGCTGTGTGCGTATACTGCTTCCCTCTGCCTGCCAATAAATCCAGAGGCCACACTGGCACTCAGCACTAATGAAGATGGCAGTCTTTCTCAGTGTGTGTGTGTGTGTGTATGTGTGTGTTGCCTGGATGTCTGGTTGGTAAAGGGAGAGTTCAATATGTCTGCCTCAGTAAAAAAAAATAGGCAAAATGAGTTTTCTTGCTTGCTAACAAACAATCAAGTTGATAGATTTATTTTTCTGCATCAATACTAGAGTACCAACCAGGCAACTGAACCAAGGACCCTCACTTCACCTTCTGTCCTTTCATTTTCAGTGATTAAACAAGTCCAAATTTACTCTTCAAGATTATCAGCGTCACCCATTCTGTCACAATAACACGTGAAATAAAGGACCTGATGATGCATTGTTTACCTTCATTAAATAAAGACAGCCTGAGAGATGATCAGGGAAGTATGGGAGAGAACAAGGGTGTGACCGGCAACAAAGGGCCCTGGCAGAAATTGAAATAGGAAAATTGCAGTTATGTCTTAGCCTATGCACCTTAATCACAAGGCTACAAATGTGATTGTTACTTTAATGAGTAAAAATGAGAGCCGTAAAGCAAATCCAATGCAGATTGTACTGGCTGTTTACTGGATCTCTGGGTAAAATAATGTTGTCATGTTGAGTGTGCACTTCATAGACTTCAGAAAGTGATGGGGAACATACACAATGCACAGAGAGAAGAGGGTCAAAAGGGACCCAACAGTTCATTTTTTTCCTCGGGTCAATTTTATAACATCTTATTTTGGGAAGAGGTACACAGGTGTTTTGAAGTATGGTGGTGAGAGTCATAGGTCTATTCTGTGCTTGTTGTCTCTGAAGCTTAAGAGAGAACATTATTCAGTCAAGAAATGTTTATTGCCAAAGATGTTCAGTATAATATAACAGATACACGAGTTTACATGTTGATTTTCTCAGTGTACAGACTGAAGGCCACTGGGAGGACGGATCTCTTGTGGTGTTTGGGGGGGGGGGGGGGGGGTGCACTTTGGCAGAATCAGTATGTTACGGCAGGTGCCTCTCATGAAAGGGGTGAGAGGTGTAGTCCTAGATACTCTGTGACTTGAGACATGTCCTCCTCTCTGAGACCTCTATAAGAGAAACAAATTCTACTGCAAGGACAGGTCACTGATCACTTTTAGTGCAATAGGTCAGAACAAAAGAAAAACAAAACATGACCACACCTTGTACAGTAGGTAATATTTTCTTTGGTGTATGTTTTCATATGTAGCTCTATGCAACCTTTGAGGTTGCACATACAGCATTCATGTCCTGGTTATTTGTCGCTGAAGTTATTTGAAAGAAAAGCTTAATTAGTAAATAAAAGTGAAAAAATTCTCAATGACAAGAAAGAAAGAAGAAGGTATATCAAGACTTAACCAAACTCCATAGTGAATTCAAATTAAAACAAAGTATTACTTCAAACATTCAGTCTCTCAAGCAAAGTTAACTTTGTTACGGCTTATCTTCTGGCGCCCTCTGCTGCTATGAAATAAATGAGCTCCATGTCTGTGTGTCTTTCTCTGAGTCTCTATAGAGGAATCTATAATTCTTTTACAAGATTTAATGAATATTTATGAGCATGGTCTTTGAGATCAGCCAATCAGCTGACAGTATGGTTAGCATAAATCAGCTGACAGCTTGCCTCCTCTGTTTAGTGATGGCAGTAAATGGCAGTGAATTAATTACATTCACATTTTTAACATTTTGCTGATGTTTTCATCTGGCAGAAGCTAAAATGGGTGTACTGGTGTGCTTCAGTAAGTAGTTGGAAAACATTAGAGTACAATAGAGGGTGCAGGGGTCAGAGGTCACGTGCCTGATAATGGGTGGTATGGATAGATGAAGAAAGGAGCTAAAGGTGCTATATGGAAGTCTAAAGCTGCAAATAATGAAATGAAATCATTTAGGGATTCAAAGATTTATTTAAAATATAATATCTATAATGAAACGCAGTGTTGGGAAGTACTGCATTAGCATTATGGATTACTTATTATTGTCATTTCAAAGGAATTAATTACTTTACAATATTACTGTCTCTGAATTGTAATGCATTACACTACTACTGCATTACTTTTGAGTTACTTTCACCAGAATAACTGAAAGTATGGATTTGGTGTTATAAATGTAGCTTTTTGCAGCTACTTACACATCCAGAGGAGGGCGATAACTGACACTGAGAATGACTGAGCCAGGCTTCAGGCTGCCAACAGTAGAATATATAACAGTAGAATATATTGCCTAATGATGGTTCATGGTGCAATACGAGGAACAATCATAGCCAGAATCTCAAAAACAGACAAAAGGTTAATACTGTAACTGTAGACCTATTCATATTAAAATCAATAAAGCTAAATCCCACTATATTGTAAACTAAAGCCTAATGACATGACAAGACTGAAAAGTCTTTCTGCTGGTGCTGGATGGTGTTGGTGCATTATAATGTAGTGCGATTTTTTTAATCCTTGGAAACAGGTGGGGGCCTCCATCACAGGGGCAGAAATCAAGTAAGTAAGTAAGCAAGGTCTGTTTCTAATGATATGGGAGCATCAGCTGAGACACTGACCTGTTTGTCAAAGGAGTTTAGCTTGAAGCTAAACACCAACATACAATCTGACGGTGCATGAACTCAAACGTTATTATTCATATTCATATTATTGCTAAAACTGACGTTTTAAGTTTATTATACTCCCGATGGCCGTGCACTATGATTAGTTTCATTTTTGCTCTTCAGAAATCTATGGGTGACGTCACAGAGTCTACGTCCATGTTTTATACAGTCTATGATTGTAACGCGCGTTTCTGAAGTAAATATTACCCAATTTTTTTGGTAATGTGTTACATTACTGCGTTACAACAAACAGCAATACATTACAGTAATCACATTACTTTTGTAACGCGCTACTCCCAACACTGATGAAATGTAACGAGGAATGGTCTTACGATTCTGCTTAAAATGACCAGTGTAAAAAGTAAGGATGAGGGGGAAAAAACATGATTAAAATTCAAGAGAAACATTATAAATGTTAAGACATCAAATATATATCAAAATATACTGCATTCAAGGTGACTTTCTGATGACATCAGTGATGGAAACTAAGTACATTTACTCAAATACTATGCATAACTAGGCTATGTTTTTTAGTATTTTTGGGTTATGTTTGAGTATTTACATTTCCTGTTACATTACTACTACTTATACTTCTACTCCACTATAATTCAGTATGAAAATCTTTTTTCCCCCTGATCATTCAATACACCTGTTGTCTGTAAAACACATTGTCAATTTCCCTGAGGGAACCTCCCAAAGGGATTAATAAAGTACTCTGTCTGTCTGTACATATTCTCCCTGCTGGCCTACATTTTTCTGTCTGTCTCTTACTGTGTTTATTGTAATCAGCCAGCACCTACTGTAATTACAAATCATTGCATACATCTTCCTTCTTCAGTTTTTTGACCACTATTTGATGCATTGGTGTGTTCCCCTTATAGATTAACTATAATAACTTCATAACTATAACTTTTCATCTGGCTCCATCATCAGGTCAAAATATAGAGTACATTTGTCCAATACATTATGGTGTATGGGAATCAAGAAGATCCTTCAAATTCACTCTGCATTTACTGGTACTCCATCCAACACCGCTCATTCAGTGCTTTAACTGAAACTTCAACATCTTTCAGTACCTCCATCTCAACTGCTATTTCAGCTACAGTACCTTCTGCCATATTTGTGAACTGACACTTCAACTACTTCAAATGTTTCAATTGGGGTGAGAGGCTAAGTAGGCTCTTTCATAATAACAGAAGTTAAATACGGACCTCTGACAACACTGGAGCTGATCAATACTGGATTTGTAAAAAGGCGGGACTTCCTATAGACTGACCAATAGATACATAGGACACTGGATGTGCTTTGAAAGGTCGTTCCTCGTAAACGCGCCATTCCCGGCAATACTGTCCAATCAAATTAATGAAAGCTGCTTTGTTCCCGCCCTCATAAACCTCCAGACCAGTCAAATGCGTTGTAGTTCAAAAAAGCTCCATTCGATAGGCTAGAGTGACGGATGTAACATAGCAATGGGCCGATTCGGGATAAAGGAGGGTTGTCTCTGACCAATGGGCGTTTAGGACGTAGATGTTGAGCTTATAAATGACAAGGTGACAATCAGAACATCCTACATTTGACTGCCGCTGTGTGCGAGTGCAGCTTATCCAGGACCCTCCGAAAGCCCTGAAAACCGGTAATATTTGCCTTTCACAGCCTCCACGCTTCACATTTGTTCACGTTGTTTCCAATGCACGTGTGTCCGATATTTAACGTTAAACTTCACGTCAGGAATGAGTAACACTTTAAGCTAGCTGTGAATGCTAACATTCGGTAGCTAGCATGCTAGGTCGGCCATTCAATGACTTGGTTCTCAGGAATGACTCCTGAGTCTGTCTGTATGCATGCTTGTAGGTTACCTATGTGACAGGTAATGGAACACTTGTACCTTTAGGAGAACGTCTCGGCCAGCTGTTGTGATCGTCACATTGCCGGTGTTTGCAACGGGTCACACAGCGGCCATAGCACGGCCGAGCAGCGTTGACAGGCACTTGAATGTAAAATGTCTGACAGTCTGCGGCCTACCGTGCTCTGAATCTGTCCGCCGCTGCAAGGACATTCCTGTCGGAGACCCGCGATGTCACGTCTTCCCTCGTCATTGCATTACAGCGGGTTTATCGCAGCAGGCAGTGCATCGTGCCTGCTTCCCAGGCCCAATGTGACCGGCCGTGGCTCATTTTTGACCTTCAAGTCTGCAGACTGGTTAGCTTAGCAACTTAGCTTAGCAGCGGCGCTTCCCCCTTTGCTACGAGGACAGTCAAACAAACCCAGGTCTAAAGTGGTGACACGGTCGTGCAGGTTAAGCTTCCGTCTGGCCTAGAATTAATTGAAATCGTGTCATTGTTTTCTCAAAGTACTGATAATTGCCGAGCCCCACTCTGGACCAAGTGAATCTTCAAACAGCAATGTCCTCGAGGTTTCAACTAATGGCGTCTCAAAGTGGGAGTGTTAAAGCCATTCATTCTGCAGCATGTGTGGATATATAGCGGGTTATCTCTAGCTGATCCTTGCTGTAGTCGATGAAATTGGATTAGCGTCTTGGTTAAACTGACCAGAAGCAACAAGCCAAAACTACTCTTCTCGATCAACTTGTTGCTAGACTTGACCTTAGCCTACTCTAGGTTTTCCTTTCTGTGTCTGGGGCATTTTCCCTCTAAGTGAATGGAGGACATTAAAGCAGTGGAAATTTGCTTAATGTGTGTGCATATGTACTTTAACCCTTAGCTGTGAACTTAAGGCTGCTTCTGTCTGCAGTAAAGCTGTCAAAGCTACAGGTCAGTAAAGAACAAACTGTAGCACAGAACTGCACCATCACAACTGCCTTTTGAACCTCACAATGGTCAGTCTTAGCAAGACTGCACAATGTTTTTAAACTGCCTGGATTGTAAACCAGAGGTCCTTGTGAGATGGATAGATTTATTGCTTACGTTCTGATAAGGTGAAGCTCACCAAGAATGGCAGAATATCAGTTTCAGCTCCTAGGTGTATAATTGTGATGGTTGGCTATCTAAAATAATAGTGTACTGTCTTGTTTCAGTGTCTCAGGATCAACTCTGTCACAGCCTCTACATTTCCATCTTTCGTTTGTGTTCATAATCTGCAGTAGTTCCACTGTTTATAACTAAGAGGTCCCAGTCTCTGACCACAATTTGCTGGTTGATCAGGCTGTACTGACACATGTGAAATATTTCTCCCTCCAGCTTCCAGCCATGTATGCCTGCGCCAAGTTTGTCACTTCTCCTGCTGTGGTAAGTCAGCTAAAACACTTTTTCGGAATAATACTTCTGGAGGCTTATACCTCTGAAAGCTGTTTGGCTTACCAACATAATAAGAAACAGCAGTAAACTGTGAGGCTTTTAACTGTAATGCAGCTGCTATCTTGTGATTATACTTCAGTGGAGAAAAGTATAAACCCACTTGTAGAACTTCAACTTTTAAATTTAGTAACACGACTCTACAGGATGATTAAATTCATACTTTCCTGGCAGCGTGGACTTGTTGGCATCTTGATGTCTTCAAGGACACAGTTATGAATGACAGCCACATTGCCATGCTCTTCATGGCAGTTGTATATTTGGTGGCTTTGCCATGTGACCTGACTGCTTTTGAAGCATTAAGAAGTAGAAGAATTAGGAGTGTATTTACCACTTTGTTATGGACTGACAAGACTTCAGCTATTAAAATGTTGTAGCCTACCCCTAGATTTGCTGTTTTTAGCTCACTATGTACCCAAATTGCAGCTGTCCAGTTCCCAAAAATGACAAATCAATTTAATACAATTCTTTTAATTTCACTTAATTGTGCAATGAAACACTACAAAAGGGTATTTTTAAGATAAGATAATTCTTTATTGATCCCCCATAGGGGAAATTTTGGTCTTTTTTGCAATAGAAAATGTATTTAATGATGCATTGTATAATTGTGCTGATACAGTTAACTTTTTGTCTGTCTGTAGCTGCGTGGGGGGTCCAGAGTCCTCGCCCGGCCAGTCTCAGTCTCCCTCTTCAACAGACCTGAAACCACAGTGGAGCAGCAGGTCAGTTCTTTGACCTTCAATGATCTTGCACCCAAATTTCTTTAAATAGCCTTTGCCTTCTAGCAAACACCTGACAGATCTTAATATGTGCATATTGGAATATATATTGCAATATTTGCTCAAAATGTGTTCACGTTATTTCAGTGATTATATATGTTATTTGAGCATTGTTATTTCAGCCACATCAAACTGAGCACAATTGCAGGTAGATTTTCTGCTTGGAGAGCAAATCTCAGACTCTGGTGGATAAAGAATCTATGCAGAGTCTCTACTGTATTTTGTTGTTTATGGGCACACTGCTTCTGTTTGAGTTTACACAAACCAAGGATGAATTGTAAAATTTCACCATCATAGTGTGCATTTTGAGTGGTTTGGGCGAGTGGGCATGCTTTTCATCACAAATGGATAAAAATGTGATGATTGACACGTTTGTCTGTGGCACAGTTGCATTCAGTGTTGATATATCATATATATCTTGATAATACACATATTTATCTAAAATAAAATGCTGTAAATTCTCATTGACTGAGGTCAGGGGCAAGAAGGGACCAGAGCCTAGTTCCATAAAATAGATCTAGTCTTCGACTTAAATATAGCTAAATCAGAATTGCTTTAGACAGAATTGCTTTAGACTTTTGAAAAAAGATTTCACAGAAGAGGAAGAAATGACAGATGCAACAGTGACACTTAGTGGTGGAAAATCAGCACATTTTTCACCTGCTGAAAATGTTATGTCTGCCTGAGGAATACCATACTGAAAAGTAGGGCTGCACGATTATAGCCAAAATGATGATCGTGATTATTTTTATCAATATTATAATCACGATTATTAATCACGATTATTCATTATGTTAGGTAAAACATACCTCTTTATTCACTCTTTTTTTAAACAAACAAGTCTTCAAATTGAAACTTATAATAATCATAAACAATAAACTAAAATTTACCCAAAGACAAAGGGAAAAATTTATATGCTTATGCGAAATGCAGTTATAAAGTGCAAACAAACGGAAAATGAAATGAAAATGTATCTTTATAGAGGGTCTTCAGGCTAACTGCGAGGCGGAGGTCGCCTGTTGCCTGGGCACATCCGTGATCTGTCTGACACCGGATTTCAGCGCACAAGTTTGTGTAAAACTTGTCCCGGGAGTCAGTTCAATATATCTGCGATCAGACCAGGGACGTCCTGGCGAAAACCAACACAAATTAAATGTGATTTGGAAACTGGCTACCGGCACTAACGATAACCCCGCCCCCAGCCTCTGACGTAGTCGGTGCTTAGCTCTGGACCAGCGAAGAGTTGGTGCCTGCTAAGCACTGGTTTTTAGCACCTGGAGCCAGTGCTTACACGGTGGGAACACGAAGAACTGGTGCTAAGTCAGGCACTGGCTCCGAGCTAGCACTAGCACCAGCGCAGTGGAAAAGGGTCAACAGTAGATGTTGCTCCTTTACGAGGCACTAGCGGCTCCTCACTGTCACTGCCTGCTGCTCCCGACATTGTACTCTCTCACAGTTTAATCATTTGAAGCTGCCGCTGCTGCAGGGTTCGCTCGCTTGCTGTTTAGGCAGCGTAATGATGAGGCCCTAACCTATGGGTCGCCCCCTGGTGGTTGGCTGACTATTGGGTTGAGAAAGTGCTTGATTTGACATAGGGCTGCACGATTATGGCCAAAATGATAATCACGATTATTTTTATCAATATTGTAATCACGATTATTAATCACGATTATTCATTATGTTAGGTAAAACATACCTTTTTATTGCACTCTCTTTTTTAAACAAACAAGTTTTTAAATTGAAACTTACACCGGATTTCAGCGCACAATAGTTTGTGCAGAACTTCCTTGTGTCCTGGGAGTCAGTTCAATATATCTGCGATCAGACCAGGGACGTCTTGGCGAAAACGAACACAAATTACTGCTTGTGTGTCCCAGCCATAAAAGCCGGTCGCAATTGCGATTTGGAAGCTGGCTACCGGCACTAACGATAACCCCGCCCCCAGCCCCTGGCGTAGTCTGTGCTTAGCTCTGGACCAGCAAAGACATGGTGCTTGCTAAGCACAGGTGTTTAGCACCTGGAGGTGGTGCTTACGCGGTGGAAACACGAAGAACTGGTGCTAAGTCAGGCACTGGCTCCGAACTAGCACTAGCACCAGCGCAGTGGAAAAGGGGCAACAGTAGATGCACTAGCGGCTCCTCACTGTCACTGCCTGCTGCTCCTGACATTGCACTCTCTTACAGTTTAATCATTTGAGGCTGCCGCTGCTGCAGGGTTCGCTCGCTTGCTGTTTAGGCAGCGTAATGATGAGGCCCTAACCTATGGGTCGCCCCCTGGTGGTTGGTGACTATTGGGTTGGGAAAGTGCTTGATTTGACATGCAACAAAGCTCGCTTTTTAAATGTTAAAATCGCCGACGATCATCTTAATTTAATCGTGGCAGCCAAAATCGTGATCGTGATTAAAATTCGATTAATTGTGCAGCCCTACTGAAAAGTATTTTAGTTTAAATCATCACCATAGCTAAACCCTAAATGTACCAGACTGCCTTGAGCTTATTGACTATGCAAACAAGAAGAGTGACAAGAAGACGGCACTGTGCGTGCATGCTTTAGCTGGCTGTCATAGAGAAAAGAGAACTGCTGCGACTTTTGCTTGCTGCCACAGAAAATGGAAAAGGTCCATCTCATCTACTTGTGTAAAGTTTTGAGATCAAGACATCTAGTGTTGTATTTAGGCATGGCTGATTTACCATTGATCTATATGGTAAATTTTTGTTTATAATGTTGCCCTGGCTTCTCTGTTTTAATTCAACAGATTATCTTAGTGCTGTGAAATGACACAAATAGGCAATTTATTATTTTGACTGGTAGAAAATATGTTGACTGGATTGCTTTTTTATTCTTACAGTCCTCTTGGCCAGTGAGTCAGAAAGTTGATTTCAGACACTGTCTGGTGTAAAATGGTTCTGCAGTATTTAGTAACATAGAACATGTCTATGAACAAAGATATGTGGTGATTGATGGATTATGAACTCTTTTCAGTAGTACAATTTATCTTCCATTTTAACATTAGGTTATAAGTCTTGGTTAATTATATGGGGTTTCTGTTTTGGTGTGTCACCCATCATGTCCTGTGGTTTAAAAATTCAGTGGTCACAAATTGTAAATGTCTGTGGTACAAGGCACTCTATAGCTAACTTACAGTAGATACACTTGAATTAGATGCTTAAACAGCATTCAGGTCAGCTCTTGACTCACACCGTTATGGCATGTACTGTAGTTGTTTGTCTACTCCCTCCTCTCCCAGGCCCTGTTGCCAGTCAGCCAGTCTGCAGTCCTGACCCGCTCCTTCCAGACCAGCAGCGTCTCCCGGGACATTGACACTGCCGCCAAGTTCATTGGTGCTGGTGCTGCCACAGTGGGTGTAGCCGGCTCAGGAGCTGGAATTGGAACAGTTTTCGGCAGCCTCATCATTGGCTATGCCAGGTAGGGTTTTGCTCATATACTCATATCACCCTTTTGGCTTATCCACAGCAGCCCGAAGTGCTTACAGCTCAATCCAACAGTATCAATCCCTGATGGTCACCATCGTCAGTCTGGACTAATCTGAGGATTTAAAAGCCAGATCACCTCATTAAAATTGACCAGATGCATAATGAAATTATTTCAGAGGCACTTCCTGACACATTCCTTTTTAAATTCAATAGATTCAGACGTCGGCCTAGCAGCCTCTCAAAACCCTTCTATGAGATGTTGGGTGGGTTTTCATTCCACCTCCCACAGTACAATATTCTGCATGGTCCCTTCAAACTGAAGTTAAGAACTGGACTGTATAGACTGTAGGTCTTCTTGATCTCAGAAAGTTGAGTTTGACAAAATAATCACAGCTCAAGGGCCACTTCCAGTTTTGTTTTGTGTGCAACTTTACAGATACTGTTGATCAAAATTAATATTAAGATGTTACGATTGATGTCAAAGATGACATTAAATTGGTAGACTATTGATAGATATAATTCTACAATTCTATTTAGTAGACTCTTTTATCCAATGCGATGTACATTCACATACCAATGGAACAGCCTTCAGGGGCAATTTGGGGTTTAGTATCTTGTCCAAGGACACTTTGACACATAGACTGCAGAGGCCAGGGATTGAACCGCCAACCCTCTGATTGGACAACCACTCTACTTCCTGCCCCCTGCCCATAACAAGTATAACTGCAGTATACTGTATGCATCCAAAACAAACCTATTAAATCCAAGCAGCTCATTCAAATGATGCTGTCCATGGATGACTAGTTTCACTGTTTATATTGCTCTGCATACAGCTACACATTGTGTTTATCTTTCACACACATGGGCTCAAAAGCTGGGACAGTGACAGATTGCTGTTCATTCTGAATGAGACCTGCCATTGCAATCCAGTGCCGCCCACTGAGCTGCAGAGATTGAAAGGTGCACAGCAACACTACAGGGGAAAGTAGCGAAAAGCTCAAGTTTATGCAAATGTACTTTGACACAAAGTGAGCAACAACAGGGTGAAGGCCAGTCACACTTACAGAACTGCAGTGCTACTCAGGTGCCATTATTGTATTAAAGCAGCTGCAACAACCACAAAAGACTGGGGGGAAAAAAATTCTCCCCTCTGGGAGAATATGTAAATGATGTGCCCAGTGCAACACACAGATCTACAGGTTGATGAGAGGACAGAGACTGCCTGTTGGGTTGGATCTGTGGACTCTGACAGCATTAGTGATCAGCTGATCAGGTCTTGTTTTTAATCAGAACAAAATGCAAAGTGGGAGTTATGGGGAATATGTGTCGGACTGTATCTTAAGCAGGACCAGTAATTTCGTTGAGTTTTGGCTAAACTAACAGTCATTAGCTTTAAAGTATTATTTACATGATGTGTTTTCTGGTAGTTTCAGGTCACTTTGTTCACAAGCAAAAAAACATGTATTACTACTTTTTTTTAATGGGCTTGTTATACATGATTTGGAACAGACCAGAGGAAAACCTATGTATAAATATTGAAATGATACAGCCCTTAATGAAATTTTAGACACATAAAATACACAACACGATAAATCATTTGGCATGTTGTGATTCATCACTGAGAACATTTTTGAGGATGATTGTGGTACAGCTAAAAAGACTTAAAATTCTAAAACCTGACCAAAAGTAAGTCACCCAAATAATTATTACTCGGTCTGACTATGACTTTAATATCATAGATCCAAATGTAAACTGACTTCTCTAATTGATCCATATTTTAACTTTAGTTGCTACCATCTGCATTATGTCTCAGCTTACAGCTGAATAGATGACAAAATCAAATGTGTCATACAGTAGGATTCCAGCACTGTATGACACATTAAGAAAATTAAGCTCTGGTAAATGAGTGGACTTTGCTGAATAAAATGTATTCATGCCTTTTTCTGCTCTTGTTTTTGAAGATAAATGTCATGGCCCCCATTGGCCTACATTCATATTTCAAGCAGGGCTAGAACTAATATTTTTTTGTGAAATATAGTCTGCACAGTTTCCCATAGCCCAAAGTGACACCTTCTAATTGCTTTTGTCATTTGTTTTCATTGATGACAAAGAAACAGCAAATCTTTATATTCAAGCTAGAACTATCAAATGTTTGACATTTTTGCTTGTAAAGATGACTGAAAGGATTAATCTATCACACGTTTTCATATTTTCTTTCAATCAACTTGTTAATTAACTAATTCATTTCTAGCACCGCTGGATGTAAAATGAAGGATCTGTGCTTCACCTCTTGTCATAACAGATCATAGTATTGGAGTTGCATTGATTTACTTTGTTCATTCCCAGTGCACATGCTTAACTCAGGCTGAACATACTGAGACATAAACTTATTCTGCTCAGCTGTCCTGGAACCAAAGACTGAATTCTCAGCTCATTTATTTCCATTCAGGCTGCCACTACAAGGCGCCAACATGCTCACACAGGTGATTGAGCATACTCCGGCCGGGAATCAAACCTGTATTAAGTATTTGAGCTCATATGGCCTTGTAAATGGAGAGTTTCATTTTGGTTTTCAATTTGCATGTAGACTGCTGCTCTGACATTTTTGCCATGGCATAATTTCGAACTCACGACATGTGTCTTGTGGAAGAACATAAGCCGTGTCCACTCTGCAATACTGCTCTTGAACATGCTTGTCTTTGTTGGGTTGTGGTATTTTATTAGCTGTATATATAACTTTGTGCCCCTCTCTATCCTCCACAGGAACCCCTCCCTGAAACAGCAGCTCTTCTCCTACGCCATCTTGGGCTTTGCTCTGTCCGAGGCTATGGGTCTTTTCTGTCTGATGGTGGCGTTCCTCATCCTCTTCGCCATGTAAACGTGGAAACACGCCCACAGCTCCCTTCACTTACCTTTTCTTTCCTCCCTCCTTTCCTTCCTTGCTCCCTTCTCCCTCCCTTTCCTCCATCTGGAGGGGGGTTTCCAGAACGGGAACTCTAAATGAGCTGGTAGGCCATTCCAATCCATGGAAAAATATTAAAGGAAAAATATTTACATCTGAGGGCAACAAGCCTCCAACAAACCTACATTTTTATGTTCCTACGCTTATTTTTGTTTTTCAGAAGTTTTATGTAAGACCTCACTTTGGTTGAAATGATCTGTCCAAAATAAATGGTTGGGATAACTAAAAACAGTCTGCAGTGTTTTCAATCCTTGATTGCTAAGAAAAAGAAGATACAATGGGTAATTGGTTCAGCTGTCACTCAAACTGTTTTTTTATTCTCTCCTAAATAGTGATACAATTTGGCAGTCAGTATTGTTTTCTGGCAGAACCAAGACTCCCCACTGTGACCTGCAAAAAAAAAAAACATCTTGTAAATGTATCCTGAAAATGAACTGTGGCAGTTGTAACAGCTTAAATGAGTTGCCAGTTGTGAAGACTAGCAAAATGTCCTGCTTAACTAGATGTACTGTTGATGTACCTCGACTAAATCATGAGTGACATTTTTCACATGAGCACTTGAACATGAAATAAAAGCTTACAAATTTCCAATGTACTGTTACGCCATGACATTTGGTCCTTATTAACAGGGTTTAAAGGACCCCCACTTGTGTTTTGGACATCTTAGCCAGTTTACTACAAATGATCTTTGCAGTTGCAGTCTCACATTTTTCTTTTTTTCCTATTTGCTAATTTATTCTGTTCAGCTCTTCAAAAGTAATTCTGTCTTGTAAAATCAAGACATATTAAAGATTCTGAAACCCTTCTAGTTCAGCGATCAAATTCAAGCACATTTGTATTGACTAACTTAACTCTTGTGTAAAGGTCTGATTTCTATTCATTTGCATTCAAATGACACACATGCATTTGAAATTCAGAATGGCCTTTATTGTCATTATACAGGATGTACAACAAGATTGGAGATCTTCTCCTTTCAGTGCAATAGTAAGTTAAAATTTTTTACAAAAATAGCATAAGTAAAAAAGACAAATTAACAAGTTGCAGAGAGGCTTAAAATATAAATATAATACAGATGAGTAAAAGTCACATAATTGTATTGCACATGAGTTCTTAAATATAAATTTCTGAGGTAGTGCTAAAAAGTGGCAGTGATAGAAATATTGCACATTTTGCATCTCATCAGAGGCTAATAAAGTACTGTTTGTTCAAGTAACTCAACTTGCAGCTACTGTTCACCTGTTATAAATATGACTGTGCCTCAAGTTTCCAGCAGATGGATTACTAAATAGCATTGAGCTATCACAATGCAATTTGTAAGCAATGATCAGAACTAAGTGACAGTGTTAGAAGTCAAATTGATATTTAAACAAAAGAAGGCTTTCTTGTAGTGGTCTCTGTAGTACTAGAAGCAGTTTCTGAACCTCTTTTCAGGAGGGAAACAAGGCCAGAAACAGGAGATATCAGCATTTTACAGTGGATCACTGGAATAGGTCCTGTTTGCTGATGAACGCAGAAACAACGTTGGACACCAAATTGCACCACTCCATTCCTCAGACTTGGAGACATGCTATACACTCTGGTTTGCATCCTTTACATCAATGGAATGGATACAACTCTGACCTTTTGTACAAGTAGCTGGTCAGTACCACAAATCTTCTTAAATTTGATTGCTGACCTAGAAATAGTGCAGAATCTTAAAGTCTTCATTGTACTTTTAATTTCTATAAACCTTCAATTCTAAAACCTTCTCATTGTTTCCAAGTTTATGTAAAATTATTGGAAATTTTCAATGTCGTCTCAGACCCCATTCTACATATTCCATCCGTCATGCTGTGTGGTATCAGATCTGTGTGGATTAGACTTCATGATATGAAAATATTTTAAATGGATTTACACTTATCACACTAATTTCCATCAGACCGCTTTTAGTCGTACTTGCTGCAACACAAGAGGAACAGAGGAATTTTACTTTGAAAGTTCCCACCGGATGTACTGTGTTGTGTCATTTCAGCGATAGTTGACTGGAGAGAAATCAGATCTTGAAGTTGCGTTATGTGGTCGGTTTAAAACCAAATATCCTGCCCGCATATTCCTTTAAACCGATAACAACCGGACGGGGAGCTCCTTCACAAGCCGGACCAAGCTGCACCAGGTCATTCTGCGGACGACTTCATACTTTTTAGGAGGCCTGAGGAAAAACACAGAAGCTAACGAGAAGTAGCCATCATGTCGTGGGAAGAAATACCTTGTTTTGTGGCCTCGCTTCTGTGCCCGGCTCTGCCCCGTGTTTGTGCTCTGTGATCCCGCCGGACTAAACAAGCAGAGGGTAACTTTAGTACCCAGCTGCCAATGCGGCTAACAGCTAGCTAGCCTTATACATTAGTAAACGGTTTTACTCCAGCTTAACGTTACTAGCTATCGAGTCATGGCGGACAGCTTCGGAGAGCAGTCCAGCGGGGGTGCCCTTGGCTTAGGTGTTACCGGACAGGGCACTGGTGCTCCGCTGTTGCCCACTTTGGCCAACTCTCTCCCGGGAGGACACTCGGCCGCCAGCGCCGCTCACTCCGGCGCTAACCCGGCCTCCCCTCCTCCCGCCGCGGCCGCGCACAGTGGCCTAACCGCCGTGGTGGCCCCCATGTCGGCTGTCACTGCCTCTCCGGCTGGGTTTGAGAGCACCTTCACCCCCGGCTCCTCGCCACCGGTCGTGGCCGTGTCTCCGACCGTCCACGCCTCCTCACCTCTGCCGGGTGTCGGGCTCGGGGTCGGCGGGGTGGCCGGGGTGGCAGGAGCGGGCCTCCTGTCCCAGATCCATGCCACCTCCTGGGACCCGACCCTCAGCACGGACTGGGACAACGAGAAGGCTTCCCAGCAGTGCATCCTCAGGATAAAGAGGTAACACAAAGAGACACTTTAGAAGAGCTTTCTGTGTTGTCACTGCTCTATGTTTTAAAGTCAGTTAAGGCCCTGAATTGCGAGAGGTGAATAAAAATCGAAAGTGAAAGCTTTCCGTAAAGTTTCTGCCATCAACGTTAACCTGTAGGTATTTTCAGAGAATGTCAGGACACTGAAGCTTATTTTGTAATTTAGCCAACAGACCACATGCTGAATTTGATGTAAGGCTCGCCTCTTTAGTTTATTTCAACCTACAGTGAAATGTAAAACACATTTGAGTCATTGCCTTTTATAGCTGCCATGTTGCTCCCCAGTTAAACATTATTTAAGGGACAGTGCACCCAAATGACAAAAAGACATATTTCTTTAACGTCTTTGTGGCATCTAGCCAAGAATATAGTTTTGCATTTGCCTGCTGTTGTGTTGTTTTGAGTTTCCAGAGGTTTTTGCTGCTAACTCATACAATGGAAATAAATGGAATTCCATCTGTGGAACCCTGAGCTAAGAAATGCTCCCTGTGTAAACTGTTAGGCCAGTGACAGATATCCAGCTATGTAAAATTTCTATCATAATATAATTTCTGTCATAACGTTTTCTGTCTGTGCAGGGATATCATGTCCATCTACAAGGAACCTCCACCAGGCATGTTTGTTGTCCCTGATCCTCAAGACATGACCAAGGTAAAAGTCCATGATTCTACTGTGACAAGGCATTCACGCCATAACCTGTTTCACCTCTCGATTCCTAGAAAGGTGGGACATGTAAATAACATAAATAAAAACAGAATTCAGTCACTTGCAAACAAGCTGCGTTTACAGACAGTTAAAACAAACACAGTTTTACAAAGCATTCCTGAGTCAATATTGTAGTATCCTCTTTATAGTCATGTGTTTGTGGTGTTGAATCTCTCTCCATCCTCACTTGTGAACCACTGAGTCTTTCCAGGATGAACCTTTCATCTTTCATACCCAATCATGATCCTCTCACCTGTTACCAACGAACCTGTTTACCTGTGGAATGTTCCAAACAGGTGTTTCTGGATCGGTCCACAACTTTCACTTTCGTTTGTTGCTCCTTTCCCAACTTGTTTGAAACGTGTTGCTGCCATCAAATTCAGGATAAGCAGATATTTGTAAAAATCAATGAAGATGATGAAGTCAAATTAATTATGTTGTCTTTTTAATTCAGTATATGTCAAACAGGAATAGCAAATTATCACATTCTGTTTTGTTTATGTTTTACAGTCTCCAAACCTTTTGAATTTGGGGTTGTACACTTGTACACTAGAATCTAAATTACAGTTAATGGACATGGCCAGATACCCCAAGTCTTAGCAATGAATTTAGGCAGGATGTATTGGATTTTAGCTGCATCATTTCAGGGCTTTTGGACATGTAAACAATTGATCCAGCAACTGAGCAAACACTGCGTTAATTTGCTATTTTGTCAAGCCTTCCAAGGTCAAGAATGAACTTTAATGGGGAAATAAATATATAAATAATAAACAGTTGGCTTGAAAACTGTAAAAGTGGTTTAGTTAGATCTGGAGTTCCAAAAAAGTAGGGATGCTGTGTAAAATGTAAAATCAAAACAAAACATTGCAATGAATTGCATTGTCCTTTCACAAGTCCTTGAATACAGTACAAAGGAAAGATATTTAATTTTTGGAATGATACATTTTTTTTTTTTTTTTTTTTATTAATAAATTCATTCTGAATTTGATGCAGTATGTTTACAAAAAGTTGGGACAGGGTCATGTTTAATAACAGTAAGTGTTTTGGAACTGAGGACACTTATTGATGACGTTTTAAAGCTGAGATTTTATTTCCGATTTATGTTTGATACACGACTTCATGTTTTGCGCTTCATAATGCGCCGCACATTTTCAATGGGAGACAGGTCTGGAGACAGGTCAGTTTAGTACCTGCATTTATTTACTACAAAGCCACACTGTTGTAAGACATGCAAAATGTGGCTTGGCATTGTCTTGCTGAAATTAGCAGGGACATCCCTGAAAAAGGAGTTGTCTGGATGGCAGCATGTGTTACTTCTAAACCTGTATGTACCATTAATGTTGCCTCCACAAATGTGCAGGTTACTCATGCCAGGGGGACATCCACGACATCCATGATTTCCAAAAGCAATTTGAAATGTGGACTTGTCACACCCCAGCACACTTTTCCACTTTGCGTCACTCCATCTCACATGAGCTAATCGCTCGATGTTGTTGATATGTCTTTTGCTTTGTATGGTAGAGTCTTAACTTGCTTTTGTAGATGCAGTGACAAACTGCCAGTGGTTTCCTGAAGTGTTCCTATACTGTACAGATACTGCCACCTGTTACCAATGAATCACCTGTTAACCTGTGGAGTGTCCAAACAGGCATTAAATTCAGAATGAACTTACATTTACAAAAACATAAGTTTATCAGTTTGAATATTATATAGCTTGTCTTTGTACTGTATTCAATTGAAAATAGGTAGAAAATGATTTGCAAATCATTGCATTCAATCTTTACTGAAGATTTACAGTGTCCCAACTTTTCTGGAGTCAGGGTTGTATTCTAAGTGGGTGAATTATTAATAGATTGTTCGGAGACAAACATTGTATACTTGTTGGACAGTATCAGGGGTTTTCCCAGCATGTGTCATGCTTTGACTGCCTTGATGGGGTTTTCCTTTTTCACAAGAAGTGAAGTCAGACTGGGAACTGCCATTGACAAACAGGGAAGAAGTGAAATGTTCAGTTCATGGAATCACTGAAACTTGATGTCCTTCTCATTTGTATATTTCTTCATCACAGTTGTATTCTAGGTCAGATTTTCTGGTCCAGTGTCTCTTCACCCCCAACATCTCTCTTGCCCTATGTACCTATCTCATTATAGCTCTAATACTAACCACCACCCCCCAACCCCAGACATCCTTCCTCTAGTCCAGACACGTCAAAAGTATGGCCCGGGGCCAATTACAGCCCATGGTCAGATTCTGCATGGCCAGCAGCTTCCTTCTTAAAATGTATTGTTTATGGGCTACCAGCACGGTCAAACAGAGTATGTAATCATACTGGTTCAAAATGCAATTTCTCTCTGCACCACACGGTGGCAGCAGCAGTCTGGCTGTGACCTATGCTGCGACCCCTGCCAGCTAATTTCTGCAATGGCGACTGTAGATAAAAAGAGAAAAGTTGACAGCGAGGACTGCCGCTTCCGACGCAAGTGGAAATTCCAGTATTTTTTCACTGAGAAAAGTTTGTTTAATTTGCCAAGAGACTGTTGCCGTGTATAAGAAATTCAATGTAAAGAGCCACTACCGTACAAGACATGCTAATTCATACATCCAGGTGTCAGGGAGCGACCGTGCTGAAGAAGTGAAGCACCTGGCAGCTGTCATTGCTTCACAGCAGCAGATCCTCCTGGAAACTTTTACCAGCAGCTGGATAAAAGCAGGTTTCCAGAAATGCAGATATTTGCAAAGAAAAGGCTGAGCTTGTTTGGCTCCACATATATAAGTGAGCAGACATTCTCTGTTATGAACTTAAACAAGAACCACTTGAGGTCCAGACTAAGTGACCTCCTCCTACATGACATTTGACCTTTTACGACATTTTACGCATCTCAACCACTTTCAAATCAGACCTGGCCTGTACTCTGCAGTCCAGATCTTAGCATCACCCTTCTCATTAGTGCCAGCAAGTTAC
Source organism: Centropyge bicolor (assembly GCA_037975185.1). Classification (NCBI taxonomy): domain Eukaryota; kingdom Metazoa; phylum Chordata; class Actinopteri; family Pomacanthidae; genus Centropyge; species Centropyge bicolor. The sequence goes on along the minus strand of JBBMOC010000022.1, from coordinate 6,652,587 downwards.
CTATTTCTTGATCAAATGAGATCCATAAATCCTAATTTCTGTGTGTTTTCAATTTGTGATAGAAAGATCTGTTGGCAAGCTTTTTCATATAGCCCATCTGTTATTTACACTTAAAAGTCAAAACCACAGTTATACATATATGCACTTGGACTTCAGACACCCTGATGTATTGTACGTTTGAATAAGAGAACTGTTGTTATTGTTATGTACCTGTAAATGTGACACAAAGATTACTTTCTGAATGAGCTTGTGTTAAACACCAGAGCAGGTTTCATATGTTTTGAACCTAAATGTTAACAGACAACATTTCATTACCCATAAGTCATTTTTAAAATGATTTGGTTACATTCCCATTTAAAGAAATGACAATTGCAGTGTCATTTAAAATAAAATTGTTATAAGACAGTGCACCCCTGCTCTAGTCCATTAATCCAATTCCCTGCAACCTGACACACATTTCTCTCTTTTGTTTCCAATCAGATTCATGCCCTGATCACAGGGCCGTTTGACACACCATACGAGGGCGGCTTCTTCCTTTTCCTGTTTCGCTGCCCCCCCGACTACCCCATCCACCCACCGCGGGTCAAGCTCATCACCACTGGACACAACACTGTCCGCTTCAACCCCAACTTTTACCGCAATGGCAAGGTCTGCCTCAGCATTCTGGGGTGAGTCAGGGTGTGGTTTTGTTTCTCTGTATTTGTCTCCAGAAATCCATTAAGGATGGCTTGTCATGGTGAGAAACAAAGGGATAGTTTGAATTTTTTTTTTTAAAGTGGGTCGTATGAGATTCTTATCAGTCAGTGTATCACCTATGGTAGATAGCGATTGGCACAACCCTAGTTTGGAGAAGCAGAGAGGAGTCCTGACACAGAAACAAAGCAGTGTCCTGCTGTGGACGGGATCAGCAGCAAAACATATTTTATCCACCCATTAGAAGGCCCACCTAAACAAAAAACAGTCAATATCACTTTAAGTGTACATTATATTTAGAATATTTTCAGCGCTTTACCTTGCGGTCAGAGAGCACTTTCCTTTGGCACTACATTTCTACAGCCGTAGAACTTCACTATGCCTGAACATAAGGGAAACTGTTGTATTAAATATACACACAGTTAAAATGATATTAATTATTTTCAGGTGGGCCTTCTTTTAAGTAGATAAAGTACATTTTACTGCTGACCCCATTCATGAAAGCACATTACTTAGCTTCTTCTCCACAGGGAGGCATGCTGACCACCGTCTGCTGTCGGTAATCTGCGGATAAGTACCTCATACAAATCCCTTTAATAAACTGTAAAGTAGGGATGCACCGATTGTAAAATGATGTACTCTTCTGTTTTTCAAATGAGTAATGACATTTGTTGCTTGTTGTACCTCCTTTTGAAATGACACTGCAGCATCTTACAAACTGCAGCGCTGAGCTTTCTCTGAGATAGTGTACTATTCCCACATGGCTCACAATTTGAAAACAAATGGTATGCAAATGGAATGTTGCCATTTTACGTCATGCCAGAATCCCGTCCAGCATGTGTAACCAGCACAGAATAGATTCGACACAACAGATAAACGTCAGTCACTGTCATCAGTAAAGTTCATTTGATTGGCTCATAGGCAGTTGGCAGTCAATAAGGCAAATACTGGCTAATGCACATGTTCGGCCAATAAATCAGTGCATCCCTACAATAAAATATTATATGGTGCTATAACCTGTGTGTGTGTGTGTGTGTGTGTGTGTGTGTGTGTGTGTGTGTGTGTGTGTGTGTGTGTGTAGGACATGGACAGGCCCAGCATGGAGTCCAGCTCAGAGTATCTCATCTGTTCTCATCTCCATCCAGTCTCTAATGACAGAGAACCCCTATCACAACGAACCTGGCTTTGAACAGGTAGTGTGCGTGTGTTGGCAAACCCCAACTCTTAGCCTTTCTCCAAATGCAAATAAGTGTGAAGGCTGTGTGTAGTAACACATCTTTATTTCAATCAAATGACAAAATCAGGAAAGCTTTTATGCAGGGTTCTTGACCACATGCATCTAAACACACTGTCTCAGTCTTATGAGGGAACAGAAGTCATGGTTGTTGAACACACCATATTATCTAAAGTAAACTAAAACACAAACACTGTGACCCATTTGTGTGCATTGTCCCCCCCCCAAAAAAAAATTTGAACCAAACATAATTTCATCATGAATAAAATCTAGCAACATTTTGAAGGGGAACACTTAATTCATTGTATACCTTAACATGAGTGGAGCTACTTTACCCCCCTCCCATTGCAGAACTTTACAACCCATAATCTGAACTTTTAACCACCTGTAAAGCATTGGTGCTTTGCTAGCTGAGCAGGACAGGCTCTCCTGCACTGTTACAGCTGTTTGGTTGGCAAATGCAGGTGCAGAGTCCAGCAGAGGACAGAACCCATAACCTGGCTGGGTGCAGAGAAAGTGAAATATTAAGTAATGAGGCTAAAACTCATGTTGGGTATTCTGAATCAGATTTTTTTTACTATTGCGTTCCATTGCCTCAAGAGTACCTGCAACTTGCATTTTGTCATTTTGTACCATCTCCTGAGTAGTCCTGAAATGTTTGCTCGGAGCTCAACCCGTGGAAACACAAACAGAAGCTGTGACACAAGTCAGGGTTTGGGTTGTTAAGATCCTGTCAGGGAAAAGGGGAAACTGTGAACTAAAATGCACTAAATGTACGTTGAGAATGGCACTTTACTTTTCAAAAGAGGAAAAAACCTCTTGCACTGCATTTTATAGAATTTTGCTGGTGGAGCTAGTCTATGGTGACTCTCAATTCTCAACTGTCATGGGACATTATCTAGACTAATACATGGGAAATTCAGTTTAATTGAGATGGTTCCAGTTGAATAATGTCAGTTGGGAACTTCTGTAACTACTGTAAGTATGAAATGATACCAACAGTGTATCAGTTGCACATCATTCATAGTCACAGCAATTATAGATTGGTCTTTTAATGCCCTTTCATTAAAGTGTCTGTATAAGGCTCTGCTCTGTCTGTGTGCGTGACTCTCTCAGGAGCGCCACCCAGGGGACAGTAAGAACTACAATGAGTGTATCCGCCATGAAACAATGAGGGTGGCTGTGTGTGACATGCTGGAGGGCAAAGTCCCGTGTCCTGAGGCTCTGTGGTGAGACAACTTAACTGTCCAACTGACCTTTACTTTTGTTCTTCTTTTCTGTCTGTCTTCACCATTGTTACCTCTCTGTGCTCCTTTTCTGTCCTCGTCCCTCATGCTCTTCTCTTCTTTCTGCTTATCAGCTGATTGCTATGTGCACGTGTTTTTTTTAGGAGTGTGATGGAAAAGTCCTTTCTAGAATACTATGATTTCTATGAGGGAGTCTGCAAAGAGAGGTTGCATCTACAGGGACAAAACATGCAGGTGAGTACATTTATTCTTATTTATTCTAATCTCATGTTTTTAATTTTAAATGTGTAAATTAACGTCAGTATATTTTTAGTAACGATATAAATAAATTCTCAGATAACACCTGTCTGTTTCAATTATTTTTAAAGAATTACAACCGGAGCTCTTTTCAGCCCTAGAGGAACGATTTCCTCCTTATAACATCAGATTGTGATATTTCTGACTTTTGAACAGGAACTAGCAGCCAAAGTAGCAAGAGTTGCCAATGTATAATGTTTTAAGCCTGGCACCGTGGTGACTTGACAGTAGATGGTAACGGAGTTGAGCTGAAGTTAGAGAAAAAGTGCACCTCTCAAAAGTGCATGCAAAATGCCCGGGAGAGCTTTTCAGATTTTATTCAGTACCTTTTTCCAAAGGTCAGCAAATGACCTTTGCTAGAACCTTTTGTCAAAAGTTTTTTTTCAGTCCAACTTCACATTGGTCTAGACCTCCTACCGTTATATACACAGCCTCTAGTTTTTAAAGAAAAATCATGTGATATGGCTGTGGAGGAAATCTGAAAATAAAGATTGTACAGCAAACCTTATTTTCATAAGGTTTATTGCATGAAGCTTCAAACCTTTGCAAAGGGGTCAGTACAGTCTGGCATCTCAGAGAGTCAGCCAGGGATTGACAAAGTGTCTCTCTCTCAGCTGTTTTGTTACTGCTGAAGCCAAAGTTTGCTAAATTCCTATCACAATGGCCCAGTGCAATTCTGACTGGTATTTTCTCACTGTTAAAACCTATTGCATATTTTACACATGTTGTTAATGTTATGTGTATTTTGTAAGCAACTAATTTAGGCTTATGAGGTGTACAAAACAACACTAAAAATAAATGTAGATCCTTTCCTGACATGTATAGATAGAGAAGGTAGCCATATGTTACAGCCCTGCTGTAGCATAGTCATCCGTATAAATGAATGTACTATTACAAGCATTTCTGAATTACATACTGTATGTACCCACACCGAGTTCACGTCTATAAATATTTGTACCCAGGACCCATTTGGTGAGAAGCGCGGCCGTTTTGACTACCAGGGCCTGCTGGCTCGCCTCAGCGCCACCCACAGGCGAATACGGGAGAAAAGCCTGGCGGAGGACGACCACAATGACGACGATTCAGACTCAGACACAAGCTCCTCTGGGACAGACCCCGACAGCCAGGGCAGCTCCCAGCCCTGACTCCCTGGACGGTGCTGGACTCAAGGGCAGGCCAAGAACTGAAGACAAAGGGACCTTTTTTTGTTTTGTTTGCAGTGAAGGCATCATATCACAGAAGAGAATGCAACACCTCGATTGAAGTCTTTAGTGAGTCCAGGGTTCAGGAGTGAAACCAAGCTTTTGCTGTATGGATGTTGCAGAGAGAAGAGATGGTAGTCCTCTCTTGACAATGAGAAATAAACACCATCCACCAGTCAAATGCTGGCAAATTTGGCCTGGAGCGGTGTGTTTGTGCTACTCTCGTAGCTAACCAGCTGTCACTTTGATGCTGTTTGATTCTTAAATTCAAACCGCCAACCCATGCCTGATAGATGTTGAACCAGCTGAAACAGCCATTGGATATACAAGGTTAGTCACATGGCTCAGACCTTTGAATACTCTGTAGGAACGGACAACAGTCCACAAGCCCAAACAGAAATCCAGTCAGGCTCTGAAGTTGGAGCAGGTTGTTCCAAACAAAGGGACCTTGGGAAAAGTGGGGGTGAGTGGCCTGAGTTGGCTGGAGCTGGAAGTGCTCATCGAAGCAGGCTCTCCTTATAAGGAGGGCTGAAGGAGAGATGGACCTTGAACAATGGAAGGTAGTTTGAGAAAGTCTGGACTATTTGGCACGTGCCTTGTCTCCTCTGGCCAGAGTGAAGCCACACCACAGCTCCTTCAGACTCCACCTGAGCCGCCTCTACAGCCGGGCCACAAAAACCATCAGCAGCTTGCCACTCTGAATACAATGATTCCTGTGTATGATACAAAACGTTCTGCTTAGCCTTTAGTTCTAATAGTCCTGGTGAAATGTGTTCACCAGACAAGAAGCTGTTAGGAAATGTCAGTTTCAGTGACAGCCACCTTTATACTCTTTGTTATGCTGTTTCCTTGTTGTGCTGAAACTAATGCTGACCTGCAGCGTGCAGGGTGCAGTGTTCTTTTGGAAACCCTGCTGCTCTTTGGGTTGCTAGCTCTTGTGATTCATCTGTCAAGATTCAAAACAAACCATCCCATGCTTTAGCTGTATCCACCTGGACTCAGGGGAACTAATGAAGGCATGCAAACGCAACCTTCCAGATGTTCATACTGCAAGTAACTCAGTCTCTCTGAACAAGGGCCCAAGCAACAATTTCATTTCCAACACAGGAAGCAAATCGAGCCCTTTCATTGCTCTGGCATCAGTCTCTACATCAGTGGACTTAATACTTCATTATGACATTTCTTGACTAAGTAGTTTTTTGATGGGAAATTAACAGATAACATTTCTCAGCTACAGTGTCATAGCTTCGTCAGCGACACAGGAAATGAATCCGCTTGTTGACAGCATTGCTTGCAGTGTGAACACAGGAAGACAGGGGTGGCCTCTGGGAAAAGTTTGTAGGGCTTTACGAGAGAAGGAAATCCTCCAAACGGATGGGTTTTTTGGACATTTTCAAGTCCACCTTAAGAGAATCATCTCACATGCCTGATGTACGTTGGAAATGTAATTGATTGTTGTAATCCTTCAGCACACGAGATCTCTGTATAGCTTGACTGTAAGAAATGGGACATCTAAGTAAGTAACCATAACTCTTCCAGTGTACGTACAGGATGTGAGTATTTTATTGAGATGGAGTTGAATAAATCTGAACCTGTCCTTTAAATGAAATAGTTTTATATTATGGGAGATACGCTTATTTGTTTCTTGCCGAGTGCTGTTTAAGAAGCAGGCTAGCACTGTCATGTCTGTACACTTAATATAACACAGCTGTCTCTGTCCAAATGTAACAAATTACACCTACCTCTCCCAAGCTTAAGGATTCAAATGTTACATCTTTTGTTTCATCTGTACAAAGTTGAAATACACTTTATCATTAATTATACAGTGTCATTTTTGTACATGATAAGATGCGTTTTAGATTTAGGTCCTGGTACGTAGGTGTTGTTGCCTTCGGACAGAATTAGGCTAGCTGTTTCCATCTGTTTCCAGTCTTTGAGCTAAGCTATGCTAAGTGGTTAGTGGCTGTAGTTTTATTTTTAACAGACATGAGAGTGGTATCAGTCTTCACATCACACTTTCTAACAGAAAGGAAATAAGTGTATTTTCAAAAATATAAGTCCAAATACAGGCTCTTTAACTTCAGCAAACCACCCTTCCTATACTCTTTGTAAGAAGATTTCCAACATGGTGAGACAAGGTGTTGGACAAATGAATGACTGTTGTGCTTGTTGTATCTCCTATCTGCCTTCCATTGTCCTCCAGTCTGCCTTTAGCCGTCTGCAGCCATGTTGATGGAGAGAGGAGCCTCTGCTGTCTGTGTTTGTCAAACCCTGGTCCACTGGCAGGGATGAGGTCTCTAAAGATTCACATGGGATCACTAATATAGGGCATTCCTTTTTATTTGTTTTATTATGTTACAGAATGGTTATATGAGAAGCAGCTCCTAGCAGAATGTATGTGATTGCCAAAATGTTGATTGCAACACACTTCCTGAAGTGGAAGTGAATAATTCATATCCCTGTTTGGTTGTGTTGTGTTGTGCTAAAAGCAGGGTTCTTCTGTGGCTCTATCAAGCCTGGATTACTGACAGAAGTGATTATTTCCAGGTCTTGCAAATGTTGGTATCATACAGAAGTTCTGGAAAAGTACAGAATAAAATGTTGTTCAGTCCTGACACACATGACGATTGTTTTTTGTTTTTTCTTTCCTGGTAGATGTACACCCCTGTTAGTGCATAGACGAGCGATAGAAAAACTTCAGTTTCCAAATTATAATGTCTAGTACAGATCTATTACCTACCTCTATTACCTTGATCTATTACCACCTTTAAAAGTACATATACACACCAACTGCTTATTTGCTATTTGATCAAGAGCTTTGTTTGCACAATAAGAAACCGAGTTATTGGACCAATGGAAGGGGAGATAATGTTGAGCTCACTGTGCTGTAGCCTGTTGTCCCACCTGGGTTATCAGAGGAGATGCTGCTTGATCTGCACCTTTTTAGAATGGATTGAAGGTGAAATGATAGATAAGTTAGCAGATACATCCAGTAGAAGGACGATATTTTGATTGACTTAAAACTCAGAAGCAGTCAATAATAGAGTAGAGGCCACGATCATTATCCAGGAGTTGGATGTCATGTCGAAAAAAGAGAGAGCAACAACTTGTCAGTACTTACAGGGGAAACCAATTTTTAATAGGTTAAGATTCTAAAAGTACATTAACCCAGGTCAAGAATTTGGGATCAGAAACAAGACAGGACACCGTGCTGGAAATATGTCAAACTAACTGACAAAGCTGAATTAGTAGTGACATTGATTTGGATTTGATCACATGTTGGGGAGGGAAATGCAAAAAACACATCTGAAGTAATTGGCAGTAAATATGATAAGTTATCGTGAGGCTGAAGTTAAAAATCAGAAATGACTGATAAAGACTCAGTTGTACAACCCAGGAGAATAACTTGACTTAGTGCAGAACACAGGTAGGAGATCAGGCAGACAGATCTGAGGCAGGGCAAAGGAACAGGAACAGGAAACACTGAGAATGATGGATGGTTTGACACAAAGGACAAAAACAAACTGGCACAGAAAGCAAGAGAGAGGCGACAATGAAACGCAGGTGAGGCACACACACACACACACACACACACACACAGGAAGTGGGGACTGAGAGAAGAGGAGAGTGACACTAAAATAAAACAGGAAGTATTACAAACACTGAAAACAATGAAGACATGATCTGGGGTGCTGCTGGAGACGTGAATCAGGGAAACTAAAAGAAGGCATTTCTACATTATCCAAATGAAAGCTAAGATATTCCTATATCAGTCCCACAATGGGAACATTTCCAAGTATGAGAACCAAGCAGAAACACAAAAAGAAGAAAGAGTAGTGTCGTAGTCTCTGAGCATTGTAAGTTGGAGGAAACAGTATAATGTAATTAACTGTCCTGGCATGTGGGGTATGGGACTATATTTACATGTTTGGAAAAAGCATCATTCCCATCAACACTCCAAGTCAGATGGTGGTGGTAATGCTTTAAACAGCAAGTCAGAGGAGAAAAAGAAGAATCTGTGCATCCTCTTTAGGCTGAGGTTGTATCACAATATTACATTATACCAAGTACTCAGAAATCCTAGATATTATTAAGATATTATTTTCAACACTGTCAGAAATACAGACACTCCTCTTTCTGGATGGGGAGGCGTGGTTGAAGTCCTTCTCCTCTCTGGGGACTTCAACCACGCCTCCCCATCCTCCACACTGCCCACCTTCACCCAATATATCACCTGCTGCACCAGAGACAATAAGATACTGGACCTGTGTTATGCCAACACCAAGGAGGCATACACCTCATCACCCCTCCCTCCCCTGGGAAGATCAGACCACAACCTGGTTCATCTCCGGCCTGTGTACAAACCTCTGGTACACAGGCAGCCAGCTGTGCCCCGCACAGTGAAGAGGTGGTCTGACGAGGCTGACGAGGCTCTTAAGGACTGCTTCAACACGACGGTGTGGGAGGAACTCTGTGACTCTCATGGGGACGATATCAACAGTCTCACTGACTGTATCACGGACTATATCAACTTCTGTGTGGATAACACTGTACCCACCTGGACTGTACGGTGTTTTTCCAATAACAAACCCTGGATTAATCCTGACATTAAGGCTCTTCTTAAGGAGAAGAAGAGGGTCTTTAAGTCAGGAAACAAAGAGGAGCTGAAGGTTGTGCAGAGGGAGCTGAGAAGGAAGATCAGGGAGGGGAAGAACAGCTACAGAAGGAAGATGGAGGAACAGCTGCAGCAAAAGAACATCAGCGGAGTCTGGAGAGGCCTGAAAACCATCTCTAGCCACAAGGAGCCTGACTCCCAGGCTGCAGAGGACCTGAAGTGGGCTAATGAGCTGAACTCATTCTTCAACAGATTTGATCAGCCATCTGCCCTTCCCCCGGCCCAGCCCTCCCTGCTGCAAGCCCCCTCATCAACACCTCGAGTGGACTGCTCCACCCCCGCCTCCCCTCCTGCGACTCTCAGCTCACAGCCACCTCCCACTGCTCAGCTCATCAGCTCAACCCACCCTCCCACACCCACCAGCACACAGCCCCCCTGCTCCAACCTGACCCTCACAACATCCCAGGTGAGAAACCAGCTGCGAAAGATCAAGGCGAGGAAGGCGGCGGGTCCGGACGGCATCAGCTCCAGGCTCTTGAAGACCTGCGCAGACCAGCTGTGCGGGGTTGTTGGACACATGTTCAACCTGAGCCTGAAGCTGGGGAGGGTGCCACAGCTGTGGAAGACATCCTGCGTGGTACCTGTCCCCAAGACTCCGCACCCCAAGGACCTCAGCAGCTACAGGCCGGTGGCTCTAACATCCCACCTGATGAAGACCCTGGAGCGGCTGGTCCTTGCTCATCTCCGCCCCCTGGTGGGTCCATCGATGGACCCACTTCAGTTCGCCTACCAGCCTGGCATCGGGGTGGATGACGCTGTCTTCTTCCTCCAGCACAGAGCCCTCTCTCACCTGGAGAAACCTGGGAGCACTGTGAGAGTCATGTTCTTTGATTTCTCCAGTGCTTTCAACACCATCCAGCCAGCACTCCTGGGGGACAAGCTGGAGAACACAGGGGTGGGCCTGCACCTCACATCCTGGATTATGGACTACCTCACCAACCGTCCACAGTATGTGAGGACACGGGACTGTGT
>JBBMOC010000022.1:6604033-6641929 GCA_037975185.1 Centropyge bicolor | reverse complement strand
TCCATCGATGGACCCACTTCAGTTCGCCTACCAGCCTGGCATCGGGGTGGATGACGCTGTCATCTTCCTCCAGCACAGAGCCCTCTCTCACCTGGAGAAACCTGGGAGCACTGTGAGAATCATGTTCTTTGATTTCTCCAGTGCTTTCAACACCATCCAGCCAGCTCTTCTGAGGGACAAGCTGGAGAACACAGGGGTGGGCCTGCACCTCATATCCTGGATTATGGACTACCTCAACAACCGTCCACAGTATGTGAGGACACGGGACTGTGTATCTGACACGGTTGTCTGCAGTACGGAGGTCCCACAGGGACCGGTCCTGTTTCATACAACTCACCAACCTGTCACCTGCAGAAGTTCTCTGACGACTCTGCCATCGTCGGCCTCATCACAGAGGGGGACGACAGGGAATACAGGGAACTCACACAGGACTTCATCTACTGGTGCCAGCGGAACCGCCTCCAGATTAACGCCGGGAAAACCAAAGAACTGGTGGTGGATTTCCGCAGGGCTACTCACTCCCCTCCAACACCAGTGAACATCCAGGGAATGGACATTGAGATGGTGACATCTTATAAGTACCTGGGTGTTTACCTCAACAACAGACTGGACTGGACTCATAACTCTGCTGCACTTTACAGGAAGGGTCAGAGCAGACTCTACCTGCTCAGGAGACTGAGGTCTTTTGGAGTGCAAGGGGCGCTCCTGAAGACCTTCTATGACTCTGTTGTGGCATCAGCCCTTTTCTATGGAGTTACGTGCTGGGGCGGCAGCATTTCGGCTGCGGACAGGAAAAGACTGGACAAGATCATCAGGAAGGCCAGCTCTGTGCTGGGTTGCCCCCTGGACCCAGTGGAGGTGGTGGGAGAGAGGAGGATGATGGCCAAGCTGTCATCCATGTTGGAGAATGACTCCCACCCCCTGCAGGACACTTTAACAACACTGGAGAGCTCCTTCAGCGACAGACTGCTTCACCCAAAGTGTGTGAAGGAGCAATATCGCAGGTCTTTTCTTCCTGCAGCTGTTAGACTGTACAACCAGCACTGCTCCCAATAGACCATGGACCATATACTGTTCTTCAGTACACTTGTGCAATACTTGTTCATTATGCAACTTCCACTCACTGTGCAATACTTGACCAAGTCAATATACAATATTCTGTATTTAGTACTTAATATTTAATATTCTGTATTTAAGCTGCCATTTCCTACCTCAGTTTAGGCCCATTGTGTATTTTTTTTTTACTGGTCATATTTTATACTGGTCATATATTTTATACTGGTCATATATTTTTATATTTCAGATTTTATATTTCATATCCATACTCAAAAGTGTAAATAAGTAATGCGAACTTGTGTATATCTCCTTTTTTTCTAGATTGTTATTTGTTCTTAATATTTAACTGCTGCTATCCCCTGTGCTGCTGTAACATGTGAATTTCCCCACTGTGGGACGAATAAAGGCTTATCTTATCTTATCTTATCTTCTGTGAAGCTGATGCCTTATTGAGACGATGTGTTGTAGTGCATGGCATGCGCCACCAGAGGTCAGTGACTGGAAGGCTTGGGGATAACATTACAGGACTAGTTAAAAAAGAAAGCCAGCTGTCTGCCAACACATGTCCTCCTAAAACAACAGATTGAGGGAGGGCTACTAACTTTAGCAGGTACTAGTCTACCATCCTGCACAGCACACTATACCTGCATTTCTCCAATGCAATCAAATGTTTATAAGTAATTGCATTTCTTTTTAACATGTTCAAAAAAATGGACTGATGCTCTAGTAACAACTTCAGCAACACACGGCTAAGCTGTGGCCTACGTCTCCTCCAGCAGAGAGAGAGAGAGTGTGTGTGTGTGTGTGTGTATGTGTGTGTGTGTGTGTGTGTGTGTGTGTGTGTGTGTGTGTGTGTGTACCTGCTGCTGTGGACCGATTTCATCATGCAACTTTTGAAAGAAAGCAGTACCACAGGGAAAGGGGTGTGTGACTTTTTGAAGTATGAAGGTATGATCTATGACATAATTAGAAGACTATGTTTTACTCACATTATAAAATGATTCTAACCACATACAGTAAAGAATAATTGTATGTATTGAATGGGCATGTCATGTCTGTGAGGATGGACAACATGACAGCTCAGTACAAATGAAATAGATTTTTCCCAAAGATGTTTTCTGTTGCTTTAGCTTCTAATCACGCTGATATGTTCAAGTCTTTATTTTCCTGATAAATTTTGATGAGTTATTTGATGTTAATAAAGGGGATATGACATCATGTTTGAGAGCTATTGTATACCCCTGTTAAATGCCAGGTATGAATATATAGATCAGTCTCAGAGAACAGAACATTCATCAGAAAGATTTTTCTTGTCATTATCTGTCATTTGCGCTTTTATCCTATATCATGGATTCTATACGTGTTCAACAAGGACAGGAGATCGTCCTTATTTTGAAAGAAAACACATTATCTATCAGTGACCATTCCATTTAGTCATATCCAGTATAATAAAAAATACCAGTGCAAAATATATCTTGATGTGAGAAATACATTAATATATATATATATATATATATATATATATATACATATACACACATCAAGCCCTGCACATTATGAGACATTCCCATTGTAATAAAGTGGATTATTGATTAATAAAGACACAGAGCAAATCATAAAATATCAGTATCAGTATCAGTGTTTGGACAGTGCATCAAATACAAACAGGTGATACAGCTGCAGCACTGCCATCAGGAACGGATGCCTGAGAGGAAAGAAATATCTCATTTCACTAAAAACAGGTTTGCTTCACTTGTCTTTCCTCAGATCTGTTCTGAAGCCACAGAGTCATCCTGACACAGCTACTCACCATCTCGTTTCCATCAATCAGTGTCCTGCTGACTGTGAACACTGATTGAAAATATCATGAAAATCTCCTCCTTTTAATAACTGTTTTAAACACAGCTATTGTTGCAGGCACATTTTTATTTGACGTTTGCATGCGTGATGATTTGATAAGGAAAAACAGTACATTCAGGGTCAGATGATGATCAAGTTCTTTTTCCTCTTTCTAGTCTTTTTTGCCAACCAGGTTTAAAGAGCGTCTTCGTTACCTGGCCGAAACACAGACAGTAACATGGATGTAGCCTTGGTGATGGCTGTGATAGGTTCCTAAAGGAAGGTCTGAAGCTCATTTTATTGCTTACTGTCAGTTATTTGGAGGCAGGAAATCCAAATTTGGGCAAAGGTGAGCAGCCACAAACACAATGATGGACCACCTCGACAAACCTGTTTGTCAGAATACTTCCACATTTTTCAGTTTCAACATTTGCTACATGAAAAATGTGCTTTCAATTGTACTGTCCAAGCATTGGACAAATTTACCACAAGCTAGCTTCGTGTGGTGGGGAGAGGAAAAGTCAGTGAAGGACCATGCCAGTGTTGTTAAATGTGTTATAACTTATGCCTTCTGTTAGTGTTGCAGTTATTTCCCAAACACGCAGCTTTATTGGAGCTTTTTTGATTTTTTGCACATTAGTTTGTTTTCAAAAGGATATTTTCAGGTTACACAACATGTCCACATTTATAACTCCCTTTGATTATGATTTTGTTAATAGAGCAAGTTTGTCTTCTGACTGATTTCCATCGTGTTGATATACATTCCCTTTGTGTTGTTGGAGCTGGAACTATGGGATGGATATTCTACCTTTAAGTGGTTCTGATTTGCAAAATAATTTCTGTCGACCATTCAATGGAACTGTGATATTCATGACAAGTTTTAATGAAATTCATGTCTGATTATTATTTGTTTTCCATGTTGAGTTTCCAAGTGATTCTTGTTCAGAATGATACAGAAGAAAAATCAAGCCCTCATTCATTTCAATGGCACCACTGCATTTAAACAGCAGGACGACATGGATCTCTGGTTTTAAAAAAATACAGGCTCCTGCAGAAGTTGAACCTGGTTCAGTTTTTGATAAGCCTTTGAATTATCTAGGATCTAAGAATCTGTTGCGCACGGCGGCTGCCTGGTCGGCATTCAGCCGTGGTTCAGCCGCTGCTTGTGTGAAAAGCAACTGACTGAAACCATAAGGGATGTTGAGATCTCTGGAACAGATGAACTTTAAGCTGAGTCTGTTTGTGACAGCACCTTGAAACCTGCAGTTAACTTTGCTTAGTTCACAGTATTCAAACACCAAATTCTGTGATTGATGGACTGATTTTATTATTGTGTCATGCACAAACGATATGCACTTCCCAAACAGCTTCACAAGACAGAAGAACTTTTCCTAATTTGCATAATTGGAACAACCTGTTGTCCTGCTGGATGTTTTATAATCTGCCATGGAGGCTTGTGTCATTTACTGTGGAGAGAAACCTTCGTATTGACCCTGTTTTCATGACCATTGTCTTCATCATTTTATCACTGTGTTGGTTCAGGAATCCAAGCCTCCACAGCCCAAACAGGAGCAGGACTGTCTTACAGCAGCGTGCAGGTCTGGCCTGGACACAGTCTGTTGGTTTATATTCTTTGAATCCCTGAAGCATCATTTAAGAACTGGGGAGACATGTATCATGAATTTGGGAGTAAGATCTTTACATATTTTAATCTTGTTGACACTTTGACTCACATGCTTCCCTGAACATGCACAAATGCAGGTGTCAGAGTTCAAACTGCCTCCAGTCATACCACCCATTAACCAGAATCAATCATCTCCTCCTGAGCCTATAGGAGCTCTTATAGGCCTGTATCTGTTCCTGTTATTTGCAAAACAAGAACAGTTCGTTACCTCAGTCCCATCATCAGCAGACAGTGAATTCATATGTGGGTTAAAGGACTCCCACTGAGACAGAGACAGACCAGAGGAACCTCAGTGTTCACAGGCTGGCCTGCTCTTTCTCAGCATCCTCTTCCTGCAGCAGCTCAGTCACAGGCTGAACGTGCTGCTGCTGCTGCCTCAGGTGAACTTTGCTTAATGAGCCTCCCATTACCTGATATGTAGAAATCCTTCCGTCCTCGGAGCCGGTCAATCCTGAAGTCGTGTTTTAAAATTAGAATCCACGATTCAGTGTGTGACCTCTTCAAACTGCAGCTTGGATTTGAGCTTGTGTTTTTCCCTTTTCCCTGACTGAAGTCAACACAGCTGTAATCTCTGCATTACGACCACTTTCAAAATCAAGCACAACCCACCTCCAACAACTCCAACATTTTT
This sequence comes from Centropyge bicolor, assembly GCA_037975185.1. Lineage (NCBI taxonomy): Eukaryota > Metazoa > Chordata > Actinopteri > Pomacanthidae > Centropyge > Centropyge bicolor. Next base: position 6,636,719 of record JBBMOC010000022.1, on the reverse strand, counting down.
TCTGTAATATATTTCATTGTCTCATCTGGATCAAACTTGTTGGAAGAGTTTGAGTTGCTTGATTGAGATTTTTTTTCCAGCTGATCCAGCTGTGATTATAATGCACTGACATTTTCCTCCATTTCTTTATTTCACTTTGCAAATTTTCCTTTCATATGTTTTTCCAGTGATCCATAGAACTGTCCACCTTCTTAAACTGTTTCTCCATTTGTCCAACATGTGTCCACATTTCCCTCTTTCTCCTTTCACCTCTGCTCCATTGCATGTTTGAATTGTTTTCCTGTTTAAGAATGTGTCTCTCCCATATGATTAAATACATGTTGACAGACAGACATGAAGGTTTGCAGACACACGTCTACATGTGGCATCTGGTGGCCAGCGTGAAGGCCTGATGTGTCAGGGATGTTCCACTGTGCACACATGGCCTGGCTTTCTGCTCCAGGCAAGCTTAAAGAGGAGTTTGTTAAATCACGCTCTCAGGGCTCTCTCTCCTCCTCTGCTCTCTCTCTCTCTGCTCTCTCTCTCTCTCTCCTCCTCTGCTCTCTCTCTCTCTCTCCTCCTCTGCTCTCTCTCGCTCTCTCTCTCTCTCCTCCTCTGCTCTCTCTCTCTCTCTCTCTCTCCTCCTCTGCTCTCTCTCTCTCTCTCTCTCTCTGTCTCTCTGGTTTACGGGTTGGACCACATACCTCTCATGGTTGGACTGAACGTCTTCCTCTGTCCTAGTTAATGACTCAACATATCAGTGCCATACCTGGGTCGTGACATCAGCTGCCAGGCATTGTTGTGAGGACGTGTCTCTGTGGATTTCCACTAAAGACAGGCAGATGGCGGACAGTCAGAGCAGTGGGTATTGTTCATGAGTGACAGCCGGGGTTTGTTCAGTTTAATCCCTGCTACTTGCTGCTGTAGTCTACCTTTTTGCTTTTAGTTGGAACCACAGACTGTGGAGAAGTTCAGACCAGTGAAGGCTTGTGAATCACCATTGTTTAATCCTGACAAAGAGTAGCAGGGGAGAGAGGGAGGTGATGACCTTCAGCAAAGGGCCCTGCTAGAATCGAACCTCGGCCTCTTATGAGAGAACTGCAGTTCAGACTTATCAATGTGCCTTTATTGATGATTTCTTTTATCAAATCTCTTCTTTTTTGGCAACACATTCTCCTGGCATTCCTAATAGCTTAAATCCCAGTGACAGCTGTAAGCCTATGTTATGGCTAAGATATTCTGTGCAGAGCAGAATTTTAGTGTAACCACCATGATTCAGATCTCTAGTTTCTAGACATGGAGATGGTTTCAGTTTGAGGTTTAAAAATCTTCAACCACAAGAAGATATTTTGGACTGTTTCAGTTGAAACTTAACTTTTCTTTGTGAAAGATATGTGAAGGATGTAGTGTAACCAGGACAGTGTTTTTTTTTGGAAAGACACATTGCTGCTGAATTTTTGAAAATGTCTTTGTTTAGTTGTGTGAACACCACAACACAATTCCCATTCACCTTCAGTGTACTGTAGAAATCTCAGATGATATCTGAAGAAAATCTGCCTGCTCAGATACCACTACAATTATATTTATGATAGTTATGATTCAGGTGTACTATAGACTATTTGTATTATTTCTTCCATATATTGTCAGTGTCATTATGGGAGCTTCACAGCATATTTAAAGGGAACATGTGTCTTGAAGTAGAGATCTGACTTTTAATATAACAAATCTGACAGAAATAAAAAATGGGCATTTCATTTCCGTCCAATACGTCCTTTATGGGCCTGTACCACACAGCCTCATAGGGATGGGTGTCAACAATACCACAACAATTATGTGTGTTAAGACAGTACAAATACTGTGAGTCTATAACCAAGACATGCAATCACACAATGCTGTGTAATGCAAAGCATGTTGGGAATGTTTGGGCCCTCTCTCCGCTCCTCCAGCTTCTTCTTCTCTGGTTCCAAAAGGCAGGAAAACTCCTTCCAAGAACCAACTGGTTTAGTGGCAACTGGAAGTTTGTTTTGCAACCTTATCTCATCTGAAGTCCTCCGGTCCAATAGGTTTAAAGGTCTACACAACAGTAGAACGACCAACTTTACAGGTAGCAAAGATGTAAGGGTCAGGTGACAGCATCCAGAGGTAACGCTGCGTTCATCTGATGATGGCGACAGTCAGAAGTGTCATGACATTTCAAGCATGCAAACTTTAACTTAATGCTTCATGCTCTTCTTCTTGTTAAGACACAAACCTCCCTCATAAACTGACTGAGTGCACTGAAAAGGATTTAGAGAAGGAATTTGATTGATTGTGACGATGAAGGAACATGTTGCTCAGTACAACAGTGTGGCTCATTGATGTGTTTTCAATAAAAAACAAACAAACAATAGAGCTATAGAGGAGGAAGAAGATACTTGATATCAGCCTGATACAAACACAACACTTTCAGTCAGATTCAGTCAGTGTTGCTTTGGCTCTGCATGTGCAAGTGAAATACAGAGAATATTCCCAGACTTATCCCTGAACTTTTACTCTGGTCACTTTGAATCAGTTTTCAATGAACGAAACCACCTTTTTTAACTTTCAAACTAAAGTAGTTCTGATGAAATGTAAAAATGGTGACGACATTCAAAAGTGCGACTTATTGTTTGACTTTTTAAAAATCACTCACACAGAAGTCGCCTATGCTTGTGTTTGTAGGGCTGAATTTATGACTGAGTGCAACTTAGATCTCTTTGTTTCTAATGTACATCTGCTGACAACAAATCTGTTCCAGATCTGGCCATCCTCGTGATGACAGAGCAGGCAGGCCTGTTTGGTCAGGTCGCACTGCTTTCAGCCCCGCCCAGAAACCTGCTGCCTTTCATATGCACCAGTCTGACAAGCACACCATCACTCAGGTGTGGCCTTGCTCTCTGTTCAGCACTGAGGAGAGTTGAAGGGACTTTTTCACAGGACATATATGTGATTTTTCTCTGAAACAGAAACTTTGAGGGGATTTTTTTTTGCAGCTCTGCAATTACTCTTGAGGTAAAGTGAAAGGAATTACTGTGGACCACTGGGGGAGCAGCTTGTTAGACATCAGGCCAACACAGGTGTGTTTCATTTATTATTGTGTCACCAAGGCTTTTCTCTCATAGTTATGTCTTGCTTTCCACTGCTTTACTGCTATTAGCCTTTATTTACTTTTCTTACACTGTCATCAGTATTATATCCTTTTGTAGTCGTGCACTGTTGCATTCATGTTTCAATACAGTACATATGTTGATATATGCAGTGATATTGTAAAATGCAATGCCCTCATTCACCCAGAGCGATAATAAAAAAAGCTACCAGAGAAAGGACAGTATCAATGGTATAGTTAAATCTCTGAAGGTAGACAAATGCACTTTGAGTGTTTCTATCCCCATGTTCTTTGAACACACCATCAAGTGAAAATGGCTGCCAGCAACTGCCACCAGAATCTGGTTAGGCTTCTCAAAATGTTCTACTGGAATTTCAACTTTGAACACTTCCTCTTACGGTCTGTTTCCACCTGCTGTTTGACTAAAGGAAATGCCAGCAGAAGGAGAAAGGGTGTTTCTTTGTTTAGTGTAGTGTAGTTTTTTCAAAGGAGCCCACAGTTATTCATGTTTGTTTGACCTTCTGATTTATTGACATCAACACTGATATAAGGTGAAGATAGTTTTCAAAAAATGTGTATTAATGTGCATATTGTATTTCAAGTGTCCAGCTTGCTGTAATATAACATAACAAACTTTTCAGTTTAATGTGCCTCATTTGAAGTCATTACAAGGCGACCAAGGTTTAAAACTAGAGACAGTGTTAATTCCTTCATGAACATGAGCTGCATGTGGTGAGTGCATCCACTGAAGCATGTCTTATCTGATGATAAAGAGTTGGGTAGGGAAATATGGGACAGAAGGAAACGTTTTCTAATGTAGCTGAATGTTCAGAGCATGTAGATAAAGATGGAAAAAGGTGATATGTATGACACGGTACAAAAGGCATCGAGAGATGGGAAGAAGGTCAAAGATTTGTGCCATTGGCTTGCTGGCCTCAAAAATAATGCTTGAATTTTTACGAGTATACAGATTTTTTTTTCTACTGTATTCTTCTTGAATAAAGAAAATGGCGTCATGGTTATTTATGGAAGGTTTCAATCAAACGTTCTTGATTTTGAAATGGTGATTTTTATCAATACGGGATCTGGAGCATACTAAAAATATATTTGTAAGATTTCTTTGGAAGGATACTGATACTTATTTCATGTGTAAACTTGAGATGGATTCTTCACTGGTCACTTCTCATTTTGGAGATTTATTATGGGGTCGTGCTTTGTTTGAACTTGATTTCATCACTGTTTTTGTGTCTTTTGCAATTGGTTTGTCATTGTACTGTTACAATTACTGTACCGCTACAATTTCTTTGACTTCCGCAGTGCCGTGTACTTTACCATGAGACACAACCTACCCTGAAGGCCCTTTTACTCCATGCAACACCTTCCTCATTACATTACACCAATGGACCCTCAAGTGTGTCCGCCCCCTCTGTGCAGCAACCAATCATTGATCAGCAGTCTTGACAAATCCCCTGCGAGCACATTCAAACCTGGCCATTCACGGAGCGGCAGTAATGGCTCCTCCAAACATTTAAAACAGGTACCGAGACCCACCAGCACAGGATCTGTACTGGGTTGTTTTTATGCGTCTGAGTCTATCCAGCCAGCTTTATGTTAGTCAGTTGTATCAGAAAAAACACTACAGTAAGGAATGACAAAAATACTCATGGTAAGTCAAAAATATGACAGCTTCCACTTATAGTGAGTACTTTTAGCATTCCTAACTTTTTTCATCTTTTTTATCTTTTGGCTGAAATGAGCTTCTGTATAGCTTTCCTTTCAATCTGTCTGCTAAAGGGTTAATAATGTCCTTCAAACTTCAACTTCTGAACTTCACATTTTCACTCAATCCGAACAAACCTCAGCTGTATATAATTTCACTATGGGTGACAGCGGTCTATTGGTGCAGATATTATATACTCAGAACATATTTGATTTCTCACTATTCCTTTTGATGCCAAATTGTTGTATTTTGGAAATGAATGTACAACTAACCCAAAGGCCAAATGCAGTCTTTTTGGTTTGTATTGTGATGATGACAGTGTTCTGCTCTGTGTCAGTCTCGTCACTGGGAGGTGATGGACGACTTGCAGCATATGGATGTGTGTTCAGTTCCTGGCTCTTCCCTGGACCTCAGTATCCCTGGGATCTGTGAGGGCTACTTGATGAAGAGAAGGAAGTACCCGCTCAAAGGCTGGCACAAGGTGAGCACAGATTAAACAGCTTCTCAACGTTTTTGCTCTGTCGACACTGACTTTCAATATTGTTGTCTACAATACCAGTCAAACGTGTAAATCATTTTCCTACTTTACAGCTTAATACTCAAAAATAGCACATGGATTTAGGTAACAAACATGCAAAATATAATTTACATTTTAGATTCTTCAAAGTAGCCAGTGTTTGCCTTAATGCCAGTTTTGCACACGCTTGGCATGATCTAATCCAATGAATGGCTTTCAGTCAACAGGTGTGTCTTCTCAGAAGTTAATTAGTGGAGTTTCTTGCCTTCTTATATCAGTTGTGCTGAGATACGTGTTGGTATATAGTGAATACCTCTACTGGACACAGTAGTAATCCATATTATGGTGAGAACTCAATTAAGTAAAGAGAAATGACAGTTCATCATTAGTTTAAGACATGAACATCAGCCAAGCTGCAAGATTTCAAGAACTCTGAGTCAACAGTATCTTGTGTTGTGTTGTGTTGTAAAAACCGTCAAATGCTGGGCAGTGGTGGCCCAGTGTTTTGTGAAGTGAGCTTGTAACCAGTTTGTAGCCAGCTCTGAACTGGTAAGAGGCTGAGGTGGGAAAGTGAGAGCGGCTGCTTGTCCCAGTCACCACCACTGTGGGCCCCTGAGTGAGGCCCTCGACCCCTGGCTGCTTGGTTCAGGATGGATCATGAATAGGACGGGTGAAGTACAGAGAAGGAATTTCCCCTTCAGTAAAAGTAGAGCTGATTGAAGCTGGCTCTCATGAGGAGCAGGGCTTCAAGTAGCAGACACATCTCAACATCAGCTGTTCAGAGGAGACCGTGTGGATCAGGCCTCGAAGGCCGAACTGCTGCCAAGAAGCCACCACTGAGGAAGAATAACATGAAGAGAGTTGCTTGGGCTGAGAAACACATGGAAGGACATCAGACTAGTGGAAATCTGTGCTTTGGTCTGATGAATCCAAATTTGTGATTTTTCTGCTTCCAAACACTTTGAGATGCACAGAAAATGAAGGAATGACGACTGAAGCATGGAGGAGGAGGAGGTATGATGATGATGATGATGATGATGATGATGGGGGTTTGCTGGTGACACTGTTGGTGACACTGAACCAGCATGGCTACCACAGCATCCTGCAGCCACATGCCATCCCATCTGCTCTGCACTGTGCGGGACCATCGTTTGCTTTTCAACAGGGCAATGAAGCAGAGCTCACCTGTAAGGGCTGTTTGAGCCAGCACCCGACCTAAACCCAGCTGAAACAGTTTGAGACCAGTTGGCCCAAAGTGTGAAGTAAAGAGCAGTGTTTTCAGGTGACTGGAGTGGGATGAGTCAATGCCAAGTAGGAAATAAAAATAAAACATTTTTTGTTTGTTTGCATTTTATTACTTGGTGCAAAACTCCTTGTGTGCTCTTTTATACTTTTGATGCTTCCAGTATTAATTTACAATGTACAAAATAATGACATAGAGAAACCATTGAATGAGAACCTTTTCATTGGCACTATGTGTTTCTGTCTATTCAACATGTGGATATTTTCTGGTTAGCATGACATGACTGAAGCAGAGCAGCTTTACTTTCTCACCAGTCTTTGTATTCTCTCTAACACTTCACTGCCATTGGTCCTTTGCAGAGATATTTCCTGTTGGAGAAAGGAATTCTCAAGTACTCAAAGACCCAACAAGATGTAAGTCCTGAACACAAGTGCAGCTGTCACACAGAGCAGAGATCAGTTTAATTCAACCAGATCTGTAATAGAAGCGTTTAAAACCTGCTCTGTGGCTTTGTGTTGTTAGATCCAGAGAGGGAAGCTCCACGGCTCTCTGGACGTCAGCCTGGCCGTCATGTCCGTCAACAAGAAATCCAAACGCATCGACCTGGATGCTGGAGACAACCTCTACCATCTGAAGGTAACCGACACAACAAGGTCAAGAGAATCAGAACCATTAACAACATGGACAGCATGCTCCTGAACATCTGCAAAGCTTCATTCCATTTAAAAACAGGATTCAGTAAAATCTTCTCAAATAAAGTTTACAGCCGAACATCTGCAGATTTTTCAGTCGGTGAACTTTCTACTCGTTCCTCTTGTTCTCATGTGTCGTTGTTTCCTCCCTCTCCTTTCCTTCCTGTTAGGCAAAGAGCCATGACATCTTTTACATCTGGCTGACCAAGCTGTGTGCCCATCGTGTGTTCAGGAAGAACGAGGCCATGAGTGTTCATCATGGCGTCCTCCACGCTCTGTCGCTGCCAGCCATGGCCTCTCTCTCCCAGAGAAACAGAGCCATGGTGGGTGAAGGTTCCTGCTCCGCTTTATGTCACATTGGTTCACATAATCACACATTTGATGAAATTGTCACTCCTTCACTGTGTTGTTCTTCAGAAAAGCAGAGTGGGTTGTTTCTATGGTAACAACAAAGAGAAATTTTTTTTTCTTGCACAAAAGAGGTCACAGCTTTTAATCGATCAAGTCAGTCTGATATGTTTTCAATTATTAATTAATTAATAAAATTCAGATTTATTTCTTAAAAAACTTTGCCTGGTTTGATCAGCCGTCAAAATACTCTACTCACTTTCAGACTATATTAAATGGATGATTGCAGGTAAGAGTCTTATATTGGAGACGCTGTGACCTGCAGCGATTCATTTTCTATTGATTAACAAACCACTCCAGCATGATTTACAATGTGGCCCAGAATGACAGGAGAACTTTCTTCTGTAATGTGTTTGCTCCTCCAGCTTCCTCACTACGCCAGCTCAGCATCCGTGTACCAGCAGGACATGGCTAGCCCTGCTCCTACCGTGGCCTCCCCCCCAGCAGTGACCAACAAGGTGTCCGCCTGGCTGCAGCAGACCCACGACATCGACGCCACCTCCAACGGTCAGACTCAGCTGTCGTCTCCAGCCACAGTGTGAAGCCTGGTCACACACATTTCATGGTTGCCAGCAGTGACAGGATGTGTCCATATACATGTGTGCTTGTGTCTTGATCTCTAAACTGTGACCTTTGACCCTCTGTTTGTCAGACCTGGCTCGCTGCCAGGCGGAGCTGACAGAGCTGGCCCAGCTCATCCAGCGACTCAACTGGCTGGAAGGAGGCTTTCCCATCACCAACACAGACCTGGAGATGCGGATCAGCATGCAGGTGAGTGCTCAGGTATCAACTGTGTGTGATTCTGCAAAGAGTACTTTACTGGAAATGTGACCGGGTCCTGAGCTCTCTTGCTTTGTGATTAATCCAAGCTTATTTATTTCATCATGCAATATTCTCTAACCGCTTCCTGTGCACAGTATTTGAAGTCTATAGTACAGAGAGTAGACTCTGAGTATAAATCCATAGATAGACCTTCAGTAACAGAAGAATGAAAGCTGTAACCCTGCTGCTCTCTATTTCAGAATCTCTCCCTGGAGAAACCCAAGAGGAAGACGGGGAAACCGTTCGGTCACTCCAGGACTTTGTCCCGTGTTGAAGCCATGGGGGGATTTGTAAGTCTTAGTTTTGAACATCCTCTGTTCATCAAGTTGAATCTGTCAGTTGGATACTGAAGCGTTCCTCTGCCCTCCGTCTCTCTGTCCTCTCCAGTTCACCTCCAGTCACCTGAGCACGAACTGCAGTTCTGGTCTGGGGGCATCTGTTCAGTCCATCCCTGACTACGTCTACTCTCAGCTGTCCAACCCTCAGGTCACTTCACCTGAGGCCAAAAAGCTTCACCAGGACATCTGTACTGCTTCTCAGAGGGGTGCGGCTCTCCTGCCTGACACCTGTGTTTCTGTCGATGCATTTAATGGAGCTAGTTTTGAACGACAGCACAGGGCCTGATACCCATTGTTCTGTTAAATAATCAATCATTTATGGTCTGGTTTGGTCACATTAACTTTGGAGATGTCACTTTAGGCCCAGGCTACTTCATTAAGATTAGTCAGTGATTTTTTTTTATAAGCTATAATATATTTAAAAATGAAAAATGCAATGCTAATGACAACGTAAATGCTGATCTAAAACCATAGCTTCTGTTTGCTGTGCTGCAGTTCACGCTTCACTCAAGTCCATCTATGACGTTTTGACCTTGGAGAGAGAGAGAGTGAGGCAGGCCTGGACCGGCCCGGACCTGAGGCAGAACACCTCCCAGCAGCTCGCTACACTCTGCAGTACACTGTCTGAGGTAACACACACACACACACACACACACAGGCTCACACTCACACACACTCACACACACACACACACCCACACACACACACACACACACACACACACCCTCACACACACACACACACACACACACCCTCACACACACACACACACACCCTCACACACACACAAACTTGCAGAAGCTGAGCTGGACTGTGAAGAAACACAACTCAAAAATGACTCTCAATCTTCCTGAAGCTGAAACAACAAAAAAAGAGAGTGACATGAATTGAGAGGCGTCGATCCCTCTTTCCCTCTCTGTTCCCAGAATGGAAGTAGTGATTATTGGCACAGAATATTAGCCTGCAGACAGAGAGGCCCCGCCCTGTCTGTCTGTCAGTGAGCTGCTGTGTGGAACTGCTGAGCAGGTTTGGGTTGTTTTTAGGTCGGACACACACATGTTAACACAGGCGCGTCCTGAAGGAACACACCTCGAGTCGTTCGCTCCCTGTTTCCACACACACAAAGACAAACATGGCATTACTGTTGTCACACACTGAAACGGAGTCTCATCAGTTGAGAGGCTCGTTAACTCCTGCTGTCACAGTGACGACGCTGTGTACTCCTTGTTTGGTGTTGCATGAGCTTTCTTCTGGGCTGACTGCTTGTTTTGTGTCCATGCTTCATGCGACGTCAGCTGATGTGACTCTGGGCTTGATTTTATTGTTGGCTGCTTGGAAGCTGGTTGTCACCCTGCGCTCTCACTGTGAGCAACACACACCTCAGTCGAAGTCCCGTCAGTCCTTCTCTCTTCTCTGTACTGAGAACAGAGCAGGATTTTTTTTATTATTGGACTTAATTAACGCTTGTGGTGAATTAAGTTCACCTGCTAAAACATTGTTGTTGCAGTGCCAGTGCAGCTGAAAGACCTGACTGAGCCATTGAAACAGATGAGCAGCTGTAGACCACAACAAAGTTCTGACCTCTGACCTTGTTAACGACCGGCTCATAGACAGGCTCGTCTCACTGTGTGAACGCTCTCCAGTCTGCACCACATTCTGACCATTCATGTGTGTTCCTCTGTTTCCTCTTCATGTGCCTGTCCTGCATGGTTGTTCTGTGTGTGTGTGCATGTCCGTGCATGTGTATTCAGCTTGACATGCAGTCACGTCTGACCAAAGTCCACTCGCTTTCCCTGTCTGACTCTGAGTCTACTGAGGAATCCTTCTGCACCGTCCGCCCTGACCAGGTCTGTACTCTAGTGTGTGTGTGTGTGTGTGTGTTGTGTGTGTTGTGTGTGTGGTGTGTGTGGTGTGTGTGGTGTGTGTGGTGTGTGTGGTGTGTGTGGTGTGTGTGTGTGGTGTGTGTGATGTGTGTGTTCTGCAGATTTCCTGTCCGTGTGTCTGATCCTCCACGTGACTGTTGGCTCGTGCTCTGGTGCCAAGTCTTACACTTTCCAAACATTTCATTTGAAAAAACTGAGAGCCCAGCTTGAGCCCTGTCCTCCTCTGCACCCCCCCACAGAGGACACCATCCATGGGTCGTCACAGTCATCGTGCGCCCTCAGTGGCAGATTCCATGGCAGAGTACTTTGATGCCAGCGAGGTGATTGTGTGTGAGAGCTCCTCGGAGGCGGAGGCTTCGGACGAGTCTGGCCTGAGTGACATCACCACCACCAGCACCTCGGAGCCCGAGGAGGGACACGGTGAGGGTTTACCTACCACACGCAGTGCCCAACCACAACTCCACCATTTTCTCACCAACACAACTGAAGCTTAAAGCTGGAGTGCAGGACTTTTTGTATGAATGGAGTTTTTAAGTCTGATGTCTGTGGTGACATTCCCACGCTGGCACACTGACCACAGCTACACATGATTGGTTAGAGCATAATGATGTCATCAGCACATTGACGTGTTTGTGTAATTACTCTCACAGCCAGAAGGGAGAGACAAAGTTCTGCACTTCAGCTCTAACTTTGTGTTTCTCCTGTCTCCTCCCCAGCCACTGCCACCCTGAACTACCGGGCCAGTCTGAACAGCGCTCCTGACAAACCCAGCCCAGCGCCCACTAACACTGGTAACAACTGCAACTGTTTTCTCTCCTGTCCATTGTGTCTGATGATGATGATACTGTGTACTGCTGGTTCAGGGCTTATTTTAAGTTAGAGATAGAACATGCTACAGGACAAATGTGTCTGAATTTCTACAAACAACCGTTGAGTTGTAGAAATGTATTTTGGCATATTAGGCACCTGATGTCCCATTCAGTTTTCAAAGAGTTAAAGGCCGTAAAGAGTTTTGAATAGAAAAAAGGATGAGTCGATCAAACAGTCCTGTGAGCCACTGTGCTGTCAGAGTGATGCTTTCTCTGTCTCAGGTCTTTGTCATGCACATGTTCACATGGAACAAGCTGATTAGAAACCAGGGTGAACATATAGATGGTCAAGAAATGGCTTTTGATAGTCTTTGTTTAACCTTCTACTCCAGTTTTGGAAAAGTAAACCCTCTAAATCAGTTTTGGTTTACTGATAAATGGAATATTGGATATAATGGTACAAATGCTGTTTGTCAGATTACTGCTGTTGACTGGCGACCGGTTCTGAGAGTGCACGTGAAAACTCGTGCAGCCCTGTGTCTCAGTGTCGGTCCTCGGACGGCTGGGCTGGGCTTGGAGCCAGACCAAACAAGAGTCCGAGACAAACAAGAGACAGAGATTCCCAAAGTAGTTTCAATGGCACCCTGCTGTGTGAGAAGGTGCAGCCCAGGCTGTACATTTATTTATTTAACATTTTAATAGGGTGAAACGCCTCAAACAAGACAACATTGACATACAACTACATTTTAAAATATGAACACTAAAAGAATTACATTATTTTTTTCAATGCATCAAAACAGGGACACACAATAAAGTGATCAACATTAAATCTACCAAATCAAAAACTTGCTAAAAGTGCAGCTCGGCTTGAGACATGATTGATCAAACTTGCATGTGGTCAAAGTTTTGCGGTTGCACTGCAGTCAGAAACAGTGACCGTCAAGGGAAACAATGGGAGTATTTGTCATTGTGAAGAGCTCTCAAAGAAATGCTCATTAGTGCAGGTTTTGGTTTCAATCTGATTCCAAGTATTATCAGGATAAATCGGGAGATTTTTCATTCAGCAGCTTGATAGAATTTGGAGTAGCTGGATGCATGTGGTACAACACCACATTTTAATTTTGGAGTACAGGCTTTATACAGTTACAAATAAATGTTACACTAGGTACATCTGCTATATACAGTCCCAATGACGATCTGTGTTGTTCAGCTCCATTTGTACGTGACTGACTGGTTGACTACTGATTTGTGCTGCTGTGATCCAGGTCGTCGCACTGCCCTCCCTGCCCCAGGAACAGACAACAGCCACATTGGCATCATGACCATCCTGTACAACAACATCGGCAAGGACCTGTCCAGAGTCTCCATGCCGGTGGCTCTCAATGAGCCGGTGTCTCTGCTGCAGAGGCTCAGTGAAGAGCTGGAGTACACTGAGCTGCTGGACATCGCCAACCACATTGATGATCCATATGAGAGAATGGTGAGTTTGGTTTCCTTGGAATCTTAACCGACTACAGTTGAGTTCAGTGGCAATGACAAAAAAAAATCTTCTCAGGTTTATGTGGCAGCATTCTCCATCTCTGGATATGCCTGGGCGTCCTGGAGGTATCGCTACAAACCCTTCAACCCTGTGCTGGGAGAAACCTACGAGAGTCACAGAGAAGACCGAGGATTCTCCTACATCAGTGAGCAGGTAACCAGCAGAGGAGGATGTATAAACCAAACTGCAATGTCTGAGTTTGGATTTAATGTGTAATACTGTGTTATATGTTGTGTGTTCAGGTCAGCCATCACCCCCCCATCTCCGCCTGCCATGCAGAGTCAGAAAACTTCACTTTCTGGCAAGGTAAGAGTCATGAGCACAGACATGAGAGCTGGAGCCATCTGGGCTATGTGAGGGGGGGCAAACCTGATGGTCTGTTTGTTTCTGTCTGTCTGCTCTCAGATCAGAGATGGAAGAACAAGTTTTGGGGAAAGTCTGTGGAGATCATCTCTTCTGGACTGGTCAATGTCAGCCTGCCCAAGTGAGCTACTGCTTCATTTCACAACACCAGCCACACAATGCAGCAGATCATGGCTAGATGTACATCAGGAGTATAACCTTTAGAGAGCCGGGCCCAGACTTATTACATGAAGTTTAATTTTCTTTCATTAATTGTGTGTGCTTGTGAAGGTACGATGATCACTATGAGTGGAACAAGGCAGTGACATGTATCCACAACGTGCTGAGTCAGCAGCGCTGGTTGGAGCACTATGGCGAGGTGGTCATCAGAAACACAAAGAGCGATATCTGCACCTGCAAGATCACCTTCGTCAAGGTCAGGACACACACGTCCTCATTAACCAGCTTCTCCTCTGATGTTTGCAGCTGTGCATATAGAATAATGCATATGGAAGTTTCATGCCCTCTTGTCCTGCTTAACAATGCCAACCCTTTCCTCCCCATGTTCCAGTCTCGCTACTGGAGCTCAGACAACAGTAAGAACGAGGTGCAAGGTGTGGTCCTGAACCGGGCTGGAGAGGTGGTTCATCGATTTGGAGGCCTCTGGCATGAGGGCATCTTCTGTGATACTCTGCCTACACCCAAGTGCATCTGGAAGCCCAGTAAGTAGCATCCCTTGTCTATGCCCCCTGAGAAATGTAAGTGTTGCCCTCATCTCTAGTGTCACATGCTACCATTCAGGCAGAGGCACCACTGAACGACTGAAATCTGCTTGTGTTATAGAGGATACATTTCAATGTCAAACACATGGTTTGCAAATGAAACAGTTGTCAACCACAAAGTTTACCTTTATGATGTCCTAAATTCCACATTGTCTGCTGCTCCAAGTCTTAATATGCGTGGTGTAATTCCTGTTTAGACGTGCAGCCTGATGACCACTTCAACTTCTACGGCTTCTCACGCTACGCCAGAGAACTAAACGAACTGATGCCTGACCTGGAAGCAGTCCTGCCGCCGACAGACACACGCTTCAGACCAGACCAGAGGTACAAACAGGGTTTTTAATTATTTCAACTGAGAAATGTGTTGTTTTTTTTCACCCCATTGTATTACCATGTTAAGATGAGCTCATTCTTTATTGATCCCCCAGAGGGGAAATTCAGGCGTTGCAGCAGCACAAGCATACAGACAGATAGAAAAAGGTCTATACAACTGATACAAAGTACAAGTGGAATTTAAAGTGGCTTCGTGGATAAGGTGACATTAGACAATATGAAAAATAAGATAAAGCCACATAATGACGACGTAATGAGATATATGATGTCTGATGGCAGTGGGCACAGGTGGGATGATGCACTGACTGAAAGAGCTGCCCATCTGCCACAGTTCATCATGGAGAGGGTGAGAGGGGTTGTTTAGGATGGCTTTGAATTTGTCCGTCATCCTCCTCTCGCCCACTGACTCCAAACTGTCCAACTCAAGCCCCACCACAGAGCGGGCCTTCCTCAACAGCTTGTTGAGTCTGCCAGCCTCACCTGCCTTGAGTCCCCCAGACTGGTAGAAGCTCTTCAGTAGCCTGCTGCAGACGTTGAATGATCTGAGTCTCCTCAGGAAGAACAGCCTGCTCTGTCCTTTCCTGAAGAGGGCGTTGGTGTTGTGAGACCAGTCCAGTTTATTGTTGATATAGACCCCAAGGTACCTGTATGAGTCCACCCTCTCCACCTCCTCCCCCTGGATGAGGACTGCGGCAGGAGACCTCCTGTTCCTCCTGTAGTCCAGCACCAGCTCCTTGGTCTTGCTGATATTGAGTCTCAGATGGTTGCTGTTGCACCATGTGGTGAAGCTCTCAATCAGTCCTCTGTACTCCTCCTCATCGTCATCTGTTATACATCCAACAATGGAGGAGTCGTCTGAGATGGCAGGAATCAGAGCTGAACCGGAAGTCTGAGGTGTAGAGGAACTGAGCCAGAACCAAACTGCAGCGGGTCCAGAAAAGCAGTTAGTGATGTCCTCAGGTGTTGAAGGACCAGCCTCTCAAATGTCTTCATAACATGTGACGTGAGTGCCACAGGTCTGTAGTCATTGAGATCGCTGGCTCGTCCTTTCTTTGGAACTGGAACGATGCAGGAGGTCTTCCACAGGTTGGGCACCGTCATCAGCCTCAAGGAGAGGTTGAAGAGGTGTTGAAGTACTCCTGCAAGCTGCCTTTGTTGACTTTGAGTCTGGTGAGCACTCCTGGAGGGCCTCCTCTGTGTCCTTAGACCACCTGCTGTTTCACCAGTGGCCTGTAGGTGGTTTCAAGGTGTATCAGGTTGTGGTCAGATTCACCCAGAGGGGGGAGAGAAGAAGAGCTGTATGCCTCCTTCACGTTGGCATACAGCAAGTCCAAGATCTTGTTCCCTCTCGTTGCACACTTCACATACTGTTTAAAGATCATCAGGACAGAAGAGAGGGAGACATGATTAAAGTCCCCATTGATCAGTATGAGGGCACCGGGATGCTGGGTTTGTAGTCCGGCGATCACAGTGTGTATGACGTCACTCGCAGCGGCCGCTACAGCTGATGGTGGGATGTAAACAGTCCCAGCGATGGCGTGTGTAAACTCCCATGGCAGATAGTATGGTCTCAGTCCTACCGACAACAGTCCAGTATCAGGAGCACAGATACAGTCCTTCACAGTCTCATGTCCGGGATGACACCATTTAGAGTTCACAAAAACAGCAAGTCCTCCTCCCCTCTTCTCCGCTTTGTTTACCCCGGTCTGCTCATATCAGCCAACTCCAGCAGACTGTCCGTATATTCCCGTGAAGCCATGTCTCCGTGAAATATTAGACAGTTGTTTAATTATTGTCTTCTCTTCTCCATCAGGCTCCTGGAGGAGGGGAAGGTGGCGGAGGCGGATAAAAGGAAGGATGAGGTGGAGGAGAAGCAGAGGGAGAGGAGGAAGGAGATGGCCAAGAGAGGGGAGGAGCACACCCCCAGGTTCTTCAGGTGAGAAGCTCTGCTTTTTAACCTTCTGAAGGGAAAACTGTACATCACACATTTATCCATACCCAAATGTTTCCTCACTCCTTATCTCAACAATATGAAGGGTCACTCTACTGTTGGGAGACTCCCAGTAGATACATTAAAATTAAAAGCTTTGGTCCCAATTATAATTTAGGTTCACGTTTTTGTTGCGTTGTATACACTTGATGTGGTTAGTTTTGATTTAACATTGTAATTATGTGAGTGCACTAAAGAACTATCCATGACATACCTGGATCCTGTCGTCATCACCATGTGAGCACCATCTGCCCATACCTGCACTTCTTTGGTTTGCCTGGCATGTTTTCAGTTGACTCCTCATAAAGTCGCTGGACCACATGTCAGTTAAACACTTTGGGGCAAATTCACAAAAGGATTGCATGGCTTTTGTGGCAACTATATTTGCACAAATGAGACAAAAGGAAACTGAACAATTCTCAAAGCATCTGCAAAGGATGAAATGCAACCCTAACTGTGCTGCAAGCAAATTGCATTTCAAAGCTATTTGTACATGTTCATAGCAGGAAATATCTACACGTTTGGTACAAAATGTGCCGAGACCACCTGACCACCTCTTTCGGTCAGAGCAAGGCTTAACTGTTTGGTGTAGACCGTGGTCCAAGGGTCGTGGTCACACCTTTATTTTTGGTTAGGATCAAAGTAGGACCAACCCTGAAAGTCCAAACCATACAAGGTAGGCGTGAAATGGCCCTGAAGCTCAAACAATGCTTGATCTTACATTTCCCATAATGCAACAAATGGCTTCTTTTCATGGTGTGGTCACCTTAATGTGGTGGGGGTTCGGACCCCCCTGAATATTGACGGATATTTCGCACACTGGTTACAGTTACTGTTAACTCATTACTAGGGGTCACTGTACCAGTTTTAATGTGTACAAAATCACTCCACTTATGAGATTTTGTGGTTTCATGATGGGTAATGTGCCGGACCATCATTGTGACCAAAATCCATCTCACACAGTATTTCTAAGCAGGTTTTGAATATACCGAGTTTTCACGCTGAAACAGGGACAATGATGTGTAGTCAAAACAGACAGAATGCAACTCTCCCACAATGCATGTCACAGTGAAAACAAAGGAGATGCTTACAACTGAAAAAGCTTAAATTAAATGCTGAAAAGAATCTCGAAACAAACTGTCAAATCTTAAGAAAGCTATTTTGATGTCTGCGACTTTTAATTATTTATCAATTTAACTCTCAGTGAAAAAGTTTAGCAAATTAGCTTTCTTTCCCCCCACATGTTGAACTATTCCTTTATTAATTGTTTAGTGTTAATAAGTTGTTAACAGAAAGTGCTTTTTTTTTTTTTCCAACATGATTACCTGACAGCGACAGTTTTCTTTTGTTTGTTATCTCAGGAAAGCTCTGGATGATGCAGGCAGAGAAGTGTGGCTGTCCAATGGAACCTACTGGACGCTCCGCAAAGACCCAGGCTTTGCAAATACTGAGAATCTGGACCTGTGGTAGATGAACCAAGCTTAATGCTGAGGCCAAATGATACTAGACAGGTACTTGACACATGGAAAAAGATGAAGAGGGATGGCACCCCCCTCTATTGGTAAAGATGATTAATTCGACCTATGTTAGTCCTATATGCATGAATATTCTCTACTGACTGGTCGATAATGATCCAGAGGTCTGCTGCTAACCTTTGATGCAAAGACGTAGAGGAGAAGGGCGTTTGGAAGCATAAATGAACCTCATTGGGTTTGGTGCCTGAGGAGGTGAGGTGCCACTATAGAACAAATGAAGACTGATGTAGACCGTGCCGGATGTCTTTCCAGCCTTTCTCCTACCTCTTACCATAATGGAGATCCTCAATATAATCATTCACCATTCAAAAATCTTCACTTGAATTTCCACATTTATGGAAAATAGTTTTTAAAAATCAAGTTTTTCTGTGGGCATCTCGCTTCATATAAAGTGTCTTCTATCATATTTGTAGGACAAAAGTCAGACTGTATGTTATAATTAGTTAGTTTTAACATGTTTTTCTCAATGTTTTTAGCCAGGCTCATTTTTATGACGTGATGAGTGCAGAAATCGTTTGAGGAACTTGCTCTCTGTGAAGGGATGAAGAACACATGCAGGGCCAACTCTGGTGCTTGTGGGGTGTATTACAGGTGAACTGGTGCTGTCCTGCTTTCTTTTTCAGTGGGTCTTACTGTATGAACTTACTGTGTCTTAATCGTGACACATTGGTGATACATTGTTTTTCTAAAGTGTCCTTACACTGTGTAAGTCGAGCAGTCCTGTTAGCCTTCCCTTCTTCCTCTCTCACCTGTATAAATTCTTGATGTCAAAAATAAGTTGACAAATGACGATTGCATCTCTCAGACATTTATGCTCTGTTGATGCTATGAATATTTTTTTTCAACAATGGATTTTAATAAGGAAAAGAGACAACTGTTAAAACTCAGCAAAATGTTTTTTCTTAATGATTTTGTTTCAAATAAAAGGTTCCATAATCAATTGTGTTTTGCCCTCTTTCAACTCTGGCTTCCAAGTAGTTTTTGCCGTGCACATTAGTGTTTGAGGTCTTTATCCTGCTGCAGTAAGAATCCTTCTCCACAAACATGCACACCAGAGGGGATATATGTCTCTCTTGAACGGAGTGGTACTTCTCCTTAGTCAGGGTGCGGCAAGCAATTTGGTGCAGGTAACTCCAGAGTCTGCAAACCACCCCCGGACTTCAATATTCTGCCACTGGTTTGATCCTCTGTGGTGTCATTCTCTCTCCTGCTTTTCTTCTGAAAAAAGCCTGTTACTGCCACGAATCTCAAACGTTTTCTGGTCATCCACTGTGCTGGAATTTCTAAGACTTACATCTTCAGTAGGAATGAATTTGCGTAAGCATTCAGAAATTTAAAGTGTTTATAGCTGTTCTACACAACAATTGAAGGCTGGGTAAAAAGGCTGCTGTCAAAAGGGCAAGAAGCAATAAGTCATACGAATGGTGATAATGGTGTTGATGGTCAGCTGTTCACATGAAAAATTAAGTAGTTGTGAATGAATGAAAAAGTCGAGCTTGAGAGAGTACAAATCCTTCTCTCTCACATTCACACACCAATCAACCACAGGAAGTGGGTGAGATTGACACTTTTAGACTTCAATGATCCAACAAGCACTTTGTTTTAAAGATACAAAAGCCTTTTGGGTTGAGAGCCACAGACAGAGTGGGGAAGTCAGAAAGTATCGAGACACTGATGAACACAGTTCAATAACAGTTTCTTTATGTCTTTTCATTGGATTTGTTAGCTGTAAGAAAATAGAGAATAACAGCAGCGTGAACACTTTGTGCTCACCTTTTCAGGAAGTCATGCTTTTATGTGCTTCAGCAGAGTAAAACGTGTTATTATAACACTTACTGCAAAAGCTCCTTCAATTACACCTGCCAGAGGGGTTCAGGGGTTTCCATAAACAGAAGACAACGTACTGATATGGAGCTGAAAACTCCCGTGGACTCATGCATGTGTTTGCTCTTAAAGCAAAACTGCAGTTTGTTAATAGAGTTTGTTGCAACTTGGGGCTTGTTTTTTGATTTTGAAAGTATTTGTTCAGATCTGGGAACACACATGATCGAGACGGTGATCAAACAGATTCAATGCATGGTTAGCTAAACATCATTGGAAGAGAAAACCAGGGCAAATGGTGAAATTATTAGCACAAGCATTCATTGTTAAGATCCATCAGTTGGATGTTTAACTGACTAGTTCTATGCAACAAATGATCAAGAGCAACATTTCTGTTGAACCATCGCAGCCCCTTGGCTCGACAAGGCTCGGAGGAAGGAGCGGAGGCAACTGGTCCTGGTGAGAGCAGCTGTAGAGGAGGAGAGGCGCCCGGCTGAGATGGGAGCAAGCTGTGGAGAGGAAGCTCATGTGGGCTGCCCTCTGGTGGGCAGAGCCACACTGCATAAAGTTCCTGTTCCAGGCAGTCTGCCATGTCCTTCCCAGCACATCCACCCTGCACTGCACTGCACCAACATGCCACCTGTGCCGCAGGAAGGGGGCGCTGGAGCACATTTTGAGTTGCTGCCCCAAAGCTCTGGGGGAAGGCCGATACCACTGGTGACATGGCCAGGTGCTCAAGACCATCGCAGAGTGCATATGGAGCGTGGCCATGAGCTGACAGAGGTCAAAACTCGAGAAGAGAATCACCTACTTCAACACCTACTTCAACACCTCAGGTAACATCACTGATGACGTGCCCAAGCTTTGCATCTGAAGATGTGTCATCACAGCCACGTCGGCACGCCAGAGTGTTCTAAAAACCACTGACTGAAGTTATGAAAATAAAACCAAGGTTGAAATAAATCTTACTTCTCATTTTAGTCAGATTCTAAATAACATGGCAGAAACATAGCATCCAAAACAACAGAGTCAAAAAAAGAAGAAAAGAAAAGCCTTTTACTTTATGGAGAATGAGTTTTCATGTTATAGCCCTAAGCTAGGATAATTGTGCTGTATGTACAATATAGTAATAATACACATACATGTTAATATGTACATCAGTGCACAACCAATTATCAGTTTGGGACAGCATAGATACTCATATCATTTCACAAACTGTGACAGAAAATTAAATGAAAAGTATGCCAGTATGCATTTTTATGCATATACTGAATGTAGTGTTGAGACGAGCCACAGTCACGATCTGTGCCAAAGGCCACAGGGCCAGCATCACATCCAGCTGTTTGTCTTTGTCACTATCTTAATTCCTTGTCCCTTCACCAGGTGGCCACAGATCAGCACACCGAGGTTCATGGAATCACATTTTATCTGATTTTAAGTGATACTGCTTGATTTTTGGAGTTTGTGTGGTTTGTCCAGATTCAAAAGAAAAGAAGATTATAACATTAAGTTTAGTAGCAAGTTTTTCCTCTAGCAGTCTCAGATATTTTAGCCTCCCCTCTCATGTTTTCATAGGTGCAGGTCATATAGAAGGAAAGGTCAAAGTTTTTACTTTTACAACATCTACTGGATGGACTGTGCAACATTTTGTGTCATTCATTCATGAACAGACTTTCATTTAGCACCAGGTTACAATTTTACTTTGTCCAATATATTATGGCCAAATGCCTGCAAAACTAATGGCCTTGTCATCACCTGGTCTATGTACTTCGTGCTAACTAGCCAATGCCAGTATGCTAACATGCTAAATAAGATAAGATGGTGAACATGGTAAATATCATACCTGCTTATACCTGCATGTTAGCATACTGATGCTAGCATTTAGCTCAAAGCACCACTGGGTTGAAGTAGTCTCATAGTTCTGCGAGCACGGCTGTCAGTGTTTTTTGATGCTGTGAATACCACAAATGAAATTCTGTTCATCTCCACTTTATTAAAGTAGAGGCAAAAATCTCAGAGACAGATATAACAAAACAAAGTAAATCAACTAAAAAATTAATAACTCGCTTTTTCCGGAGCTTTTAATTATATTACATGGTCTTCATCAGCAGACTGACTGAGCAAAATCCATATCATATATCATCTTCACACAACCTTGAATACCATGCCATAAAGTTGAAAGCTCAGGCTAGAAAATAAACATTTACCTTGATTTTTTTTTTTCAAATGAAACCAAAAGTATCTGTATGGCTCAATAACACTTGTATGAAGAGCAGTGTGACCTGTGTGTGTGGCAGGGCAGAATAGCTAATGCTAAGTTTGTTTGTATTCAACACAGTTTACAAAAGTGTATTTACATCATGGACACAACAATCAGAGGTCAAACTGGGACCGGTGTTCCCATCTTAAAATGGTAACTTCATCAGGACCTCAGCGGCAAAATGTTTCCATTGAACTGTAGTGATGAATGAAAAGAGGTAAAATTCCCACAGAGGCAGATCTGGAGTTGGCTCGGCTCTCCCACAGCTTCCTGTCAGCTCCATGGAAGAAGAACTCAGTTGGTTGTTGGGAGTTCAAAGTGCTGCCAGTGTGTGTCCAGCCAGCATCAGGTTTTCTGCTGGAGTCCTTGAGCAGGGCAGTAAACCCTGCTGTTCATCAGACTGTACATCGCTCTGGATAACAGACAAATGTGCAAAGTCTCTGCTGTCCCAGGACTCACTGTGGAGCTAAAATGAAGATTATTAATGCTTCATTAACATTAGATTCACATATTTTTTGCTTCATAAGTCTGGCTTTCATCCTCAAAACAATAACAGTTAAAGCCAAAAAAATCAGTCTCAGTCCCTTTATATATCGGATCCTGGTCAAGACAAGTCCAGTGCTCCTCTGCATGGTAGCCCAGATGCAAAGAAAATGATACAGCAAGCAACTCTGTGCTTGACCTTTGACTTTCTTTTTAGGACCATGGGAAACCTGTGGAGCTGCATTTCTCTCAAAACAAAATATGTAGACTCATGTAAAACTACACTCTAAAACATGTGTTGAGTTGTACTTTTGAGCAAGTTAATCATCATCAATTGTTATGAGATATGTATCACGTAATAATGTATTTGAAAATGATAAGAATCTCATATTTATGAGAAACCTTCCCATAAATAATTAAGATGATTATGAATTTAAATTGATTTATGAGAAACTTTCCCTTACTTAAAACTAAATCATTTTTATGAGACAGATAATAAATTATGAATCAAAGTTTCTTATGAACAAAAAAACTTCTTACTATTAAAACTACTAGCTCCTTCTCATTTCCACCATAAGACTGAATCTGACAAAGTTTTGATGTGATAGTGAACAAGTATTAACCCATGGTCCTGATTTTTTTTCATTAATTTCAACTGTTATTCTTCTCCTAATAATTAAGAAAACGGAATCTCATATTTTTTGGATTATGAGTCGTAACATTTTTTTTTTTTTATAATTACTTGATACATCATTATGTGATACTATCTCTAATTGTGAGAAATGGTAAGTCATAATTAGTAGGGAGAAAACTATATGTAAAAAAGTAAAAAAGTAATAAGATAAACTATGAGAAAAGATATGATCATGTTTCTCACAATTAGTAATCATTAATCTCACAATTATGAAGTATTTTATCAAATTATCACATTCTGTTTTAATTACGTTTCACACAGCATTGCAACTTTTTTGGAATTGGGGTTGAATAAAACAGTCACAGTTAAGATAATATGGAAGAATTATGAGGAAAAAAAACATTTCATCATAAAAAAAGAAAAAAAAAACTGAAACAGATTTTGTTTTCTCTGCCTTCATAAAAGAAAGGCTTTGGTTTAACCAAGGCACTTTCATGATGACAGCAGGAGGTGGCAGTAGGTGCTTGTTTGCTCAAGCTGATTTGTTTGTTTTGCTGTTTTTGGATTAATTACATTTTTCACATTCTTGACTTGACATAAATTTTGTTTGCCCAGTAGCGTGTAGATTGGTTGTTTGAACAGATACTTTAGGATATCCTTTAACCATGAATTTGTCTCCAGCCTGTGTCAGATTATCGGAAACCGGCTATTAAGACTATATAGTGTTAATTTTGTTACATCAAAACAAGCATACTATGTTACTTACTAACTTACTTTTATCCTATGAATCATTACTTCACAACAGTAAATTGCAGCTATAGAAATCTTTTTAAAATAGTAACTTGATTCTCCACAAACCAACAGAGAGAGAGAGACAGCACTAGTGCCTAACTCTTCAGCACTCAGGTCAAATGTATAAATGAAGGGTTTGATAGTGAAAATAGAATAAAATAACACCATTTGACACGATATTGTTGATATGAAGCTTTGTGAGAGATGTTGAGTAATGTACGTACTGTTTGTCCTGGGTGAACAAAAAGGAAGAGATTTACAAACTAAAATAATGAACATTGATTACATTAACGAACCTGGAGGGCAGAAAAACAAACGTGTTCTGTCACCAGAAGGTCGCTGCTTAAATTTCACAGTCTGGGTGAAAGAGCAGAGGTAACCCCTGTGGCAGAAGACTGTGGTTGCACTGGGTACGTTCCATAGAAAGAAGCATGCAGAATCAAACCATTGCTGGATAAAACCTAAAGAGAAAACAATAAGTGTGGACCTGGTGTCAGTCTCAGGTGGAAATGGGTGTCATATTCTTGATTTTTAAAAAAAGTCAGATCTTGCTGTTCTCCAAGTGGGAGTCGATGTGTTTGATCAGGGCGTCGTCAGGGTAACCAGTTGGGAAGGTCAGCTGACAGAGAGGACAGCTACGAGCAGCGTTCTCTTCTGACTCCATCCACAGCTACAGACAGAGGAAGACAAACACTCAATATCCTGCAGCCCTAATGTGTGAAAAACAGCTTCAGAGAAATGCTGGTGTTGACCTGTGTCTGGTGGACTGGTAAACAGACCAACAAGTGTTTTCTAACACGCTAAGCTTTAATACAATTATAAGAAGATAATATGAAAATGTTGCTTCTACAGATTAGTCTGCTTCAATTGTCCAGAAACTTTCTATTAATGCAGCTGTAAAAAACAACACACTTAGGGAAAAATATGGTACTGTGATGTGCTACAGTTGCTACAGGTGCTACAATTTGTTAATACTCTTCATCCCATTTCTGCTCACAGTGCAATGGTGTTTGGTGGTCTAGTGTGAATTTGTATATAACATATCGTTTCCCCCCATCTATCCTCTTGGATACATGTATCTCTGGGAATCTGTGTATTGGGTTATTACTGTCATCACTGTTTCCTACTCACGTTAATGGAGGGCCATGACTGAGCATGCTCAGTGTTCATGTAGTGAGGCAGATGGCAGGAGAGGGTGGCAGGACCCTCGGGGGCCGAGAAGGAGGGATGGTGGGGTTGCTTCCTAGGAGATGGGAACGAAGGGTGTAGGGGCTTTTCTCCAGGAGACAATGAGCCAATCCCAATTGCGCCAAGTGTCCGAGGCGGGCTGGCAGCTGGCGATAGATATGTACACACATCCTGTAAATAAGAGCTGCCATGATTAGTCATTTCATTGTGTCATGGATCAAAAGAAAATCATTGCCATCTGTTTTGATTATCAATTGTTTCAGTAACTTTTCAAGCAAAAATGTTAAACACACAAATTGGGAATGAACACACATTTTTTGACATTTACAAACAAAAAAATTGAATTGAACAAATGAAAATAATTAGCAGATGAATCGATAATAACAATAATCATGAGTTGCAGCCCTTCTGTAAATTTAGATAACACACACCCATCTTCAGAATGAATAACCCCACTTTAAATCCATGAGAACAGCCACACACATCATTATCACTGACATCACCTCTTCATCATCAGAGGACTGTGGTGGTGTCACCAGTGGGGTGGGCTCGGGTGGATCGTCACGGCGACAGAAGTGATGTACCTGCAGGGGATATTCCAGTTTCAAGGATTATATAACAATGTTTCTTTTTAATACAACCCTTCCAAAAATATTTCTAGCTTTTATTAAGCATGACCTGTAGGAGGTGATATGTTAACAGCTAGCTGTGATTAGCTGTCAGTATTTAATTACAACAAAGTATTGAGTGTTTTAGAATTTTGTCACATAATTACCTCCAACAAGGAGCTTATGTTTTTGCCGACGTTGGTTTGTCTGTTTGTTTGTTTGTTTGTTTGTTTGATTGTCTGTTTGTTTGCAACATTACTCAAAAAGTTATGGACAGATTTTGATAAAATTTTCAGAAAATGTCCTTTCTGGGACAAGGAACAAATGATTAAATTTTGGAGGTGATCCGGAAAACCACCATTACGGAAATGTGGATTTTCAGGTATAACTATTAAAGTAAAAATGAAATCGATGTGATTCCAGTTGCTAAGGGTATGTTTTTATGGTCCAGGAATCCATTGAAATAGATAAATCAAAAGTAGGACTAATATTCTGGGGTGTAGGTCACAATAAGCTGGGGGGGGGGGGGGACTGTGCTGCTTGGTGGAGGTCTGAGCTCTCCGAGTGCTTCTCTAGTTAAGTATGTGAAGAGGAGCTGTGGCAAAGCACTGAGTAACTCTAAATAGGAGTGTTGTTAACTTCAGTGTCCTTCAAACACTGAATATCCCCGAGATATTCTTATAACATTAGACTTCCATTAAAAAATGAAACACAATTTTTGCATGGCCTGACCTTGTGAAGTTCAGCTGTTGTGCCATTAATGTTTGTGGTTGCAATAAAAAAAAACTGCTTTGCGTATGAAAGTGGCAATTATTAATGGCTATAATTTAGTATGTTTCTGCATGTAGGGTTGTGTGACATGCAACATGATGTGGACTAAAGGAGATTAGTAGTCTCAACTGTGTCAGCAACACACATTTTCTGCTTTGAGGAAGTTCAAGGATGCTACTGGAAACTATGCAAACTTCTTCTATTCAAATTTGCTTTGATTATCTGGCTGAAAAAAGTGTGAGAAAACGTAAGACCACTTGATACTTAAGAATGACAATAAAGTAAACTCAAGTCCAAATGAAGCATAGAGGCATGTAGTTTCCACTGACAAACATCTGTGGTAGAATGAGTCATACTGCAGACTTCAGTGACATTTGACATGGCACTGTAATGACATAACATCCTCCTACTAGGTCAGTCGTCAGATTTCTCACCTGTACATCTGCTCAACAATATGTAGTGTTGTTGTGAAGATTAAGTTCAAAGTATGTGAGCAACAACACAGTAGTGAAGCAGGAGGTGACAGGAGCTCACAGCTGAGTGTTTAGGTAGGTGACACATTAAAACTGTATGTCCTTGGTTGCAACACTCACTACCAATCCCAAATGCCCTAGGGAAACAATATGGCCACATCAGGAGCTTCATACCTGAGTTTCCCTGGCTGAGCAGCAGCACCTGAGCCCATGATTACCATATGTCAAGTACTGGCTCCAGAGGCATGAAGCACACTGTCGTCGGCTCTGGATCAGTGGACACATACTGTCATGCTTCACTCTCTGGCAGACTGATGGATGGATTTGTGTTTGGCAGATGCCAGGAGAACACACCGCCTGGATGTACTGCACCAAATGTAAAGTTTGGAGGAATAATGATCTGCAGTGGTTCCTCCTGGTCTCAGTCCCTTCATATCGATGGAGAGACCTCTGAATGCTCCTATTTTTGTCAACAGTTTGTCTTTGTCCATTTCCTGTTTTGACATGACAATTTCACCCTTCCCAAAAAAGTCCTGACCTCAGCTGAATCTGACACTTTTGGGATGAACTGGAACAGCACTGTTGAACCTCACTGATGACAATTTCAACAGTCACATATGGGTATGATTTTGTGTAGCAGTGCACCTCAGTGCTAACATTTACACACATATTTCATAATAATAACAGCTTTGATTGTTTGATTGTTGTAATTTGATTTGATTAATTTAGTTATCAAGAGTCAGATGTGCAGATGTTTATCAGGTAATGCTAATTAGCATTGAACAGGAAGTCCATTCTTCCTGATGAAATCTTCTCACCATGCTAGTTTCTGTGTTTGCTCTATCTGTAAGTAGCAGTATGAATCAGGTAACGTACGATGAAAACCTATCTGTATTTACGTCATTCTCTGCAAGCTTATAGAAACTATGGTGCATGTAAGACCGTCAACAAAGAAGAAAGCAGCTGACTTGATGAAAGTGAATGGAAGGTCTCTCTCTCACCTCAGCAGGCAGAGGGAAGCCCAGGTCCAGAGCACAGTGATGAGGACTGCTGCTCAGACTGCTGCCCCCAGCCCTCTCTCCTCCACCTCCTCCCCTCTCCCCTCCAGCCCCGTGGGCCGAGGCCGGTCTGGCCTGGCCCACCAAGGAGGTCCGGAGCTGAGCTTTGGTTTGGCCATATCCCTGAATCTCTCCCAGGAGGGGTCTCGGCTTGGGGAGAGTGGATACTGGGTCCCTCAGCAGGCGAGTTGGGGGTCTCTGGACGGCTGACGGCTCAGACATCTGGGAAGAGGGGAGGTGGTGAAAAGATCAATGCAGGAAATCTATACTTTCACTGCAAATGTTAAAAAAAGTGCAACTCTAATTTTCTAACAAAGTTACACCAAAAAAACAACCTGACCTCTGAGTAACTACGGCGACCCTGGAACTTTGCTCGCAGACGGCTGCTGGTTGGCTGATGGGAGTAGGAGGCAGGACCGTCGCTTGTAGACAGAGGAGGAGAGGTGGTGGGGAGGAGCCTGTCAGGGGAGAGGGAGGGGTGCTGGGGGGAGTTGGGGGAGAGACGCTGAGCAGCAGGGGGAGGACGAGAGACTGGAGGAAGGAAGAAAGAGAGGGAATGGTAAAAGGATTTAGGTCTCAATGCTACACCCCCGCCTCCCCAGTCCTGAAGGAGTGAACCTTCAGAAGCACAGCTGGGAGGGGTCAGTGGTGACAAAACTCCATGGGACAACACTTGCAACTTGAACACATCATCAGAAGCACACATGTACACACACTTTATTAGTGAGCCCCAATTTACTCTCTGCTTAAAATATGTAATGACAGCATGAAGTATAGCCAAGACGTCAGTCAGGTAACCCACCAGGTTCCTGTGAGACCTGCTGCAGAAGGTCGCTCTGTTTCACAGCCAGACTGCGAACACGACCCAGCTCCTCTGTTAACTCGGTGTAGGCTAACGCTAGGTTCACCCTACAACACAGAGAAAGTGACAGTATGAATACATAGAAATGAACACACTAACACATCCTACAGACTGGCATCAACATATTCTCCTGCTGGAAAAAGACTCACTGTTCGTCCCCGGCTTTCCTTATCCATTCCACGTCACAGTGCTCACAGTGTGTGGACAAGTCCTGCGACCGACAGAGAGCTGGGGTTAAAGCTTCAGCACTTAACAGCTTTATATATTCCATATATATACAGTAATGTACTCCAGTGGAGTCCAGTTGCTTTAGGTACGCTCTGTACCCAATACTTAGCATAGTATAAATCACTACGTTTGAATACAAAATCTGAGATGCATCATGCATTAAAGAATAAGTTGGTATGATTTTTGAACTGAAAATCACAACTTTTGGAAATACTACAATCCACAGGTGTGATGATAATGATAATAACAGTATTAAACAGAGACACGTGTATATGAAGTACCATTAAATAAATAACACAGATCCAGTGTGTTGAGCAGGAGGCCTACCTGTGTCTGTGCCTCCTGCAGCTGGGCCACCTCCTGCTGCAGCCTCTGAACCTCGGCCCTCAGCTCCTTCTCCCTCTGACAGGCTCCCTCGGCCTGGTGCCGCGCCCCCTCCAGCTCAGCCTCCAGTCGCTGCAGCTTCAGGTCTGACAGGGCGTCCAGACTGCGGGAGCTCTGGAGCGTTGGCCCCCGTCCCTCTGACAGAACCGGAAACAACACAGCTTCAGTCTGTTTCATCTCTTTTCTCTTACTACTCCACAGTGACATTAATGGAAGAAAAGAGGTCATTTCTTAAATCATCAGTATTGTCTTTTTTCATGTTTGTGGGTTGTGGATATTAATTTTATGTAGCTATGTTTCCTAGTGCTGGGAAATAATGCTAATTAGTTAGGAGAAGGTCAAGTTGAAGCTCTGTTGTTGGAAACCTCTGAAATTATGAGCAGAAAACCAGTTAAGCATAAATCTGACCTCTTACTTGTCCAAGTATCAACGAAGCAAAACAATGAACAGTGTTACGTTATGAAAGAGTATGATCAAACATTTTTATTAATACTAAGACTAATAAACTCTGTAATACAAGATATCTGTGTTTTCTACATGGATTTGGATGGAGACTTTTGGTTGCCCAGGACCTATCAGCAGAAACCACAGTCTTTGACCATTATATTTATTATCTCTCATATGTAGCCATTAAGTGCATA
Source organism: Centropyge bicolor (assembly GCA_037975185.1). Taxonomy (NCBI): domain Eukaryota; kingdom Metazoa; phylum Chordata; class Actinopteri; family Pomacanthidae; genus Centropyge; species Centropyge bicolor. Next base: position 6,606,459 of record JBBMOC010000022.1, on the reverse strand, counting down.
TTTAAAACCTCTTTTCAGAGTCACTTTTTCAGCTTGCTAACTGTAGCTCATGAAATCTGCACTGGTTATCATTTCAGCTGACAAACTGAACTGTTGCCAGCTGGAACAGAGAAGCTGCTTTTGTCTAGCACTTATGTAAACTGCATGTGTGCTGTGCAAGAAGGCAGAGCTTGGCATGTGTAGCAACAGTAAATACAGAGGCCGGGAGCAAACGGCCAAACCTTTTTAAATCATGACTGAAATTGAGTTGTATGATACGAAGAGATAAGAGAATCCATTTGGGTGACGAACAGTTTAATCTGGTGTTTTTAACTGCTGATAAATGGCAGTACTACTACTAACAGTTTTATCATCATGACTGCTACTGCCTTCTGCTACTTGTACTTGTATGATTGCACATCTGTCCTCACAACTGCTCATACTTCCATGATCCAAACGGAGCCCACCTCTGGGTACATCCAGGCTGGTGTGGAGCTGGGACTGCTGTAGTTCTTTGCTCCGGAGCTGAACGCTGAGCTTCTGAAGGGACGTTTCTCTTTGTCTGACAACTGACTCCAGATTGCGGATCCGCTCCACATGCTGCTCTGCAAGAGTTGTCTGGCACACACACACACACACACATGTCAAACTGACACAAACTGTACTTTAAATATAAGGCCTATTACAAGGAAACACTGGTGTGTGTGATGTGTGTGTGTGTGTGTGTGTGTGTGTGTGTGTGTGTGTGTGTGTGTGTGTGTGTGTGTGATGTGTGTGTGTGTGTGTGTGTGTGTGTGTGTGGGTCCGCACTAGGATTATGCGAGGCTGCCTTGGTTTGGTTAGGGAAGAGGTGGGGTGAGGCGTTTGGGGGGGGTTGGGTAAGGTTGGGTTTATGCAAGGGGGAAAGGAAAATGGTAGGGGGAGGAGGACAGGAGCGCTGCAGGGGGCACAGGCTCATCAAAGTGTTCTTAAATAAAGCCAAATTGGCTTCTAAAAAAACCACTTCAAATAATTGTTGTTTAAAATTTGGATAAACTGGGCCACTGCACAGGTGAATGATTAAAAGCATAGTGTGTGAGCATGCAGAGGTCAGTTAAAGTAACGGTTTGAATAAAAAACAAGATGTAATTATTACCGACATGGTAACTTTTGCTGGTCCAGGATTTGAACCGGCATCCCTGTGTTGTGGGAGCATTGCTCAAACCTCTGTGCTATGAGGACTCTCGGCAATGCAGCACATTTAGGGCCTCAAATTATTTAAATAAGGAAGTAAGTAAATGGATAAATAAATCAAATTTGAGTTAAGTTTTAAGAGAGCAGGGGTCCTCCTCATGTGGATAAAAATGCTATATATCACACAATTTTAAAAAAGTGCTTCGTCATAAAAACCCATGCAAAACAAATTAAAATATTTACAAAACTAGTAACATAACGTAAAACCCATTCATAAAACTTAAAACGAATTCATAAGACTCCTCAGAGGAAAACCAATTAAGAGCAATTAGATTAGAAATTATTAAAGAATATATATATATAAAAAATGATGGATTAATAAAAAAGGAAAGGCTGGTTTGTATCTATTGCCTGCTAGCAGAAAGTCTGGGTAAAAACATGTGAAAGTGAGGCCCTGGGGAAGCAAGAGGTTAGTATTTCTAAGTGGAAGTGGATTCTGCGTTAATATTTTTCATTGAGGCCGGTCGGATCCATCGCCCTCAGTCGATGAATCCACTTGCTCTGAGCTGCTCGTCTCTGGGCAGTGCTCCGGTCCCTGTTACTCTCCAGGCCATGCTTTGCACATTATGTTGGACGTGGAGTTTAAAATGTGCTTACAAGCCACTCGCACCGTTCCCACTATTCATTTCATAAATGTGTTGTTTTATTCTGGTGTCAGTAGCATTCCTGGTCTCCCCCATATACAATTAATGGCAGGCCTTGCATCTAATGGCATCGACTGTGTTCATGGTAGTAGGATTCAAGGAGAATGGTCATGTTACTGTGCACCTGTGTGTCTGTGTTTAGTTGTTAGTGAGAGGAGATCAGGTGAAAGTCTATATGTTGTAGATGAATGTGTGCCCACTTCTGGTGGGAGAGCGGAGGAACCATGTCTGCCTCCCTGCAGCCCCCTGCCAGACGGAGCAGTCAGTGGTCAAATCTGTTTGTAAGGGTTCTTGTCATCTCGCTGTGTTGCGATGGTTAGGGCTAGGGAATGCATGATGTCAATGGACTGTCCACACAAGAACAGAAAGGCACAACTCTGTGTGTGTGTGTGTGTGTGTGTGCATTTACCATCTTATCCAGGTCTCTCTGGACATTGCTTTTCTCCAAGTGAATCTTCTCGTAAGCCTGGATGACTTCCTCCAACCTCTCCTCTCTCTCTTTACTCTTCTGCAACTGAGACAGACAGAGGATGAACAGTCACAGTCAGTCAGTCAGTCAGTCAGTCAGTC
>JBBMOC010000022.1:6505153-6603633 GCA_037975185.1 Centropyge bicolor | reverse complement strand
TGTGTGTGTGTGTGCTGGTCTCCACCTTGACCTCGTAGTGTTTCAGCTTCCTCTTGATGCTGCTGTTCTCCCTCTCCAGACTGGCCAGCCGGGTCTTGATGTCATGATAGGCTGCAGCCAGGGCCAATCCTGATGCCGGGTACATTTCCTCTGGCAGCTGATTGGCTGACCAGCTAATCCCGGAAACGCCCACATCATCTCTCAGCCCCTCTCCTCCTCCCAGCAACCCCAGCTCTCCTCTGCGGAACAGATCCATCATCAGTTAGCTGCAGGAGATGGAGAGAATTGGCTATGGTTAGTCTCTGGGAGTTGTAGTCCAGAAAACAGAGGCTGGACTCTGAGCAGACAGACAGAAAGGAGAGCAGCCACGTGAGCTCAGGACGTCACTCTGCACTCTCCAACTCACACAATGAGGGCAATTATGTCAATAAATCTGCCAAGTCCAATGGCCTGGCAGAGGTGACAGTCAGTGTGTGTGTGTGTGTGTGTGTGTGTGTGTGACTGACTACTTTCGAGGACACATTTCACACTCACAATAAGTTAAATGGGGACCGCCTGTTTAATTGAGGACAAAGGCCTCGTCCCCAGTTGGAAAACAGCAGACTTTTGGGTCAGTGGTTGAGATTATGGTTAGTTTATGGTTAGGGTACATTCCCAAGAAATTAATGTCATTTCCCCAAAAGTGATGTAAATGTGTGTGCTTTTTCAAACTTCTGCCAGAAGCCTACTGAGCAAATCAGAGGTTTTGTGTTTTCCATCTGCTGCTGTAAAGCACACACTCTTCCCGGTCCCCTGCCTCTTGTTGACTGGTTACAGCAGAAAGACAGAGTCGAATCTTATTTTAAAACTACACCTGTATACAATAGGATCAATAAGGATCAATGGTTCTATGCATCACTGCACATTCACTTGCCAATAGAAATGCTCAACCACTGTGTCTGTGTGTGTGTGTGTGTGTGTGTGTGTGTGTGTGTGTGCATGTTCTGAGCTTTTCCTAGTCTCTGCTTCTTTAGAGGTCTGGACCTCCTATACAGTGGACAGGTGTGATGTCATGGGGTTCATGACAGATTGGATTTGTTGGCAAGAAAACATTCTGCACGCCAGCCTGATCCTTTCAGCATCCAGTCATCTAAGAAATAAGCAAATTTGGGATATTTGTCTCAATGCATTTTAAAGGCCAATTTAAATAATGCATAACATTTAACAAAAATAATGACTAGTAATCTGGCTGATATAGTTTTCCAACAGATCTATGACACAATATAACTAACAAGTCCATTTAGTGAATGTAACCTGGAGATTTCAGGTTTGCACAACATATTTGCACAGGATGTATACTGGACCATGATTGGCTACCAAATTAATTGAGATGTCACAAAATCCTGCTGGTACATTTGAACACATCTTTAAAGTGAGATTTAAAGTGAGCACAGAGAGACTTTCCCTCTTCAGCAGATGAATGTGAAAACAAACTCTGCACATACATCAGTCTTCACAACGAAGCTCAAACATCATGGTGCAGGAACAAAGCTAATTTCACTGGTCTAATAACTGAAACATATTCATACTGGTGTGTGGGGAAACCTTGAGTTCAGCATTAATATGAGACTCCTGTCTTCTCAGCTAAGAACCATTACTAACTTTCAGAGCTCAAAATGTTCATGACTCACAACATAGGAGGAACATAGGAAACCTTTCACATGTCAACCAACATGGTCCTGAAGCCCAGTATCAGTACTCAGCAGTACCAGTACGATACCTGTGTGTGTTTATGTGGTAATAATTGTAAATTTGTTTAATAATAAAATTTCATAATATTTCAATTTAACATATTTAAATCTCAATATATAAACTTTAACAAATATACAAAACAACATCCAGCTGTTTGTATTGTAACATCACAGTTGTTTCTCAGATTTCTTCAACATGAAAAGCCTTAACGACAACGACGCAGTGTTTTTTCTTAATAATGCACAAATTCAAACCCAGCTGCACGCACTCCTTTGCCTTTCCTTTCCCCTCTGGAAAATGTGTGTGATGGGGGTCCAGGGAGGCCAAATAAGTTTAAAACAGATGAGCAAAAGAGGATGGGGTAAAAATAAATAAAGGTATAGCAGAGTCGCTAACTGATGCAGGCGAGCTAACGGTGCTAACTGCAGGAGCTGTCGAGCTAACGGTGCTAACTGCAGGAGCTGCAGCTGTAGATCTGAGGCTGACGATAATCGTGCACTCTTCAGCCTTGAGGAGAATCTTGTGCTTAACCAGGTGCTTCCTCCTTGCACTTTGCGTCACAAATACTGAGCGAGCGTAATCTGCATCGCACTTTGAAACGTGGAGCCGCTTTGGAGTTCTTTCTATCAGCCATGTTTGACTGATGTCATTACACCTTTGTGTGTACAGTGCTGTGTTTATGTCTGGCGTGGGACATCGCCCACTCTCCCACTCCCTCACAGTGGGGACAGGATCCTGTACAACCAGGCCAGGAACACGCTGATGAAGGAGATCAGAGGAGCAAAGAGGAGCTCCTGAAAAGCTGTGAAAGAACATATGAGCCATCGTGGGTGGGGAGGGGCCTCAGAGACAGGAGACCAGCCCTGGACACTGTGGAGAACCATCAACTGGCTGACAACCTAAATGTGTTCTGCTGCAGAATCAACAACCCCACATTCACACCCTGCCCCCACTCTGACACCAGTCAAACACCTACACCCCCGACCCCCCCACCGCCCTCCACCGACCCCTCCCCTGCACTATGGATCTGTGAAGAGAGTGTGTGTCAGCACTTCAAGAGACAGCAGGTCAGAAGACACCTGGTCCAGGTGGATGTCTGCAATATTACTGCTTATTTTGCACTGAAAAAAAGATATATATTTGCACTACTATCTCAAGTTTTAGGAAAAATGCCTGTGTTATCCTACTCTTTGTTGTCTACTTATATGTTAGTACAGAGATGAAAGTGAAACCGGAGTTAAATTCCCTGAAGAATAAAGCTGATTCTGATTCTGAAGTCAGTCGTGTGATTAAGATCCACAGACACTGTGACTGAATGTGAAGTGAATTTTGGAAGCAGTGTAATTGTGAGAATTTACGATGTGAAAAATGTAACTGGTTGAAAGTTTCTTGAACTTCATGCAGACAGTAGTAGAGGGTCATGTTGGGAGCACAGATCCCATGGGATCAACAGTTCAAAGTGGGTGGTCAAGAATTAAACTGTGGGACTTTCGCACAATGAAAATTGTAGAAGTTAGTTTCTTTATGTTTAATTCAATGATCACAACCACTGAATCATAAAGAACAACACACAAACAGACTGGACATTAAGCCCTTTAACATGACTAAGACTGGACTGAAGCCAAGCACGTTCAGTGGTGTTGCTAATGGAGACAAATACAAGAAGAACATATACACAAAGAACAATGATGGACAAAAGTTTGATGTTTAAATGGCGAGGAGGAGAATGTAGTTGGCTGTTACTGACAGGTGTGTATTGGAGGACTGCACTGGGATCAGGATATCACAGGTCCCAACACAAGTCTCAAGGGAACAGGTGGTTTAACATTGCTGTGGGTGGGAGTGGGCGGACTGGAACACACACACTGTGGGAGCAAGCGGTAGTATTCTAGTGTGTGTGTAACAGCGTGTGTGTGCAGATTCAAAAGAAAATACAAGTTAAGTGCTTTGGAGGGGGGGGGGTTGAGTTGCATGTTTAAACTTCCCCCTGCATCTACTGTTTAGGCTAAGATAAACTATTACATGCTGGCTATCAGTTAGCATCCATCCATCCATCCATCCATCCATCATCTATACATCCATCCATCCATCCATCCATCCATCCATCTATCCATCATCTATACATCCATCCATCCATCATCTATACATCCATCCATCATCTATCCATCCATCATCTATACATCCATCCATCCATCATCTATACATCCATCCATCATCTATACATCCATCCATCCATCCATCATCTATACACCGCTTAATCCTCTGCAGGGTCGCGGGGGGGTTGGAGCCTATCCCAGGCAGGGACCGTCACTTAGCAAGAAAGCAAATAAGTAGTATTTTCCAAAATGTCAAACTATTCTTTCAACTAAGTACATGTTATCTGGAATCAGAGCTGTTTGGTTGCTTACTAGCTTTAAAATGTGCACATGGGGCATTCTGCATTCACATCCTTCTGTACAGGCTAACATGGTTTGATTTCAGCTGGGATTTGTTGCATTTCAGTACAAAAGAAATGTGAGGGTTTCCAAGCAATGTCAAAACCTTTCTACAGATTTGACACCTCCTCACTGTAATGGAGCTGCAGCTGCCACAGTGCAGCGCTCAAAGGCCAGCTCCACTTCTGAGGCGAGACCACAGCACTGTAGAAGAGAACTGAATTATAAAGTCCATACTATTGTCATCAGCTGAAGTGAAGAAACTCAAAAACATAACTCTCCCTTTCTCTCCTTCAAAGATGCACTATCACTCCCCTGTTCAGTGTGTGTGTGTGTGTGTGTGTGTGCGCGCGCGCGTATGTAGAGCCTAAAGGCAGCTGCAGAGGTCAAAACACATCTCTGCAGATAACTCCCACTCTTACAGCCCACAGACTCTCTCTCTCTCTCTCTCTCTCACACACACACACACACACACACACACACACACACACACACACATACTCAGCCCACACACCGCTTGTGTCTATTGTCTATCTAGCTGTTCCTCTATATCTCTTCCTTTTTCAACTCAATTCACTCAACTCTACTGACTTTTAATTTATTTTTTTTTTGCAAGAGCACACACACACACACACACACACACACACACACACACACACACACACACACACACACACACACACACACACACACACACACACACACACACACCGTACCAGCCAAGGGCAGATCAGAGCAGGGCCATATGTCTTCATCACATGGTTGTTTCATTTATTAATGGACTAACGGTCGGCGTTACCCACAACCCCCTGCGGTCAAAACACAAAACCCAGTGGACTGTCTCATCATTAAAGTCTGCTCAGTTATTGTCTCCATGTTGACCACATAGCAATGGTGATAATTCAACTATCTGTGTTTCACTTCATTTACTGTATTTGTCATTCCTTTATTATTTCATTATTAATTTGTTTAATTGTTTGAACATTAAGAAAGTCAGTAAAAATGCAAGATTAAAGTAAATACACTTTAAAAACATAAAAAAGTAGAAAACACATGTTTCAACAAGAGAAGGAGAAAATATAGACTGGCATTATGCATTTTTTCAATTTACAGTTTCAGACATAATTCGACTACTAATTACTGTTACGTCATGATGTTGTCCATCCTCACTCTGTCTGTCTGTCTGTCTGGATTTCGCAAAAACTATCAAATGCATTTCGGTCAAATTTGGTGAAACGTTAAGCCAGGGGCCAAACAACTGATGATGTTTTTGTAGCATACTATACCTTCAAAGATATTGAATTATTCACTCACCTCGCACTCCATACCATTAATAAAAGCTAAATTCAAATGCAAGTGAAAAGAATAGAGCAATGAACAATGAATAAATAACTGAGTGAATAGCTCCTTTAAGTACGAGCCTGTTACCAGAAACCGTAGCTTATTTCCCTGTTCATGACAACTGTACTGGGCTGAATTCTTAATGATTCACTCATTTAAAACATATAAGGCTTAAAATTATGAATAATTAAGGGTGTGGTCACTTGAGTGACAACTGTGGGCAAATGCAATCATATGTGTATCTTCAAAATATGAATGTCCCATTCCAGCATGGTCCCAAAAATGATGTGAACCTAGATGTTGCAACGCTATTACATTCTGAATATTATTGCTAAAACAGACATGTTACGTGTATTACACTGTAGAAATGATTAGAATCAGCTGGAGACTGTTGACATATAACACGCAGAGTAGCATCACCAGTGCTGAAGTGGGCCGGTACTACAGGGTTAGCTAGCTCATATGCACGATGGGCTTCACAACCTCCAAAAACCTCTGGGTGATGTCATGGGAGACGACGTCCATGTTTTATACTGTCTATGTATGATCAGTCTCACAGAGCAGCGGGGCCATCTGATGAGTCTGATGAGTCTCTTTGTCGTGGTTTTTTCAGACATTCTGGATCCCTGACTTTGGCTGGAGATGTGTCTCCCATCCTCACAGCAGCTCTCAGGGTGGAGATGGTGGGGGGACACGTTGGTCCTGTTAGAAGACTGTAGAGAGCAGACTGAGCAAATGTCTTGTAAAAAGTTTCTTTCTTTCAGAGTTGGCTCTGGTCCTTGCCTCTCTCTCTTCTTCACTCTCTCACCTCCTTCTCTGTGGCAGCGGGCACGTTCACACAGACCACTTGGCTGCGTGTGCTGCTTCAGCACATTTGGTGTGTGTTCTGTAGCTCATCTGATTGTCTGCAATAGTTATCTATGGAAGAGCTACGTTTGCCCAGCGTGTGCATCACCTGCAGTGTAATGAACTTAAATGCCTGCTCTAGTAATAACATTAATAAAATAATGAGGCTTAGGTTTGTGCTGTGTCAATGGTAAGTTACCTTATAGCATCCTTAACTAACTCCAGCTCCAGCAACAACATATTGCAACATCTAGGTTAACATTATTTCTGGAAACAAGCTGAACTGAGACATTCATATTTTTAAGTTCCGCACACCTAATTATATTTTCACATATTTCAACACATTTTAACATACATAGCCAAATGTTGCATTGCCCATAAGGCAAGTTTAACATTAAGACTGTATAAATTATTTTAACTCCTAACCCTAATTAATTACCTCTAATGCCAGGGGCAGTCTATGACTTCAGTCCTCCACCTTCAACCCTTCATCCAGAACAGCCGCTACTACGCAAACATCACTGTCTGCAGAAATGCAAAGATAGTTTAATAGTTTAAATTTGCACTTCCATGAAAACACTGAAAAGATGTCGTACTTGATTGGAGCTGTCTCGTAGAGTTGATTCAATAAACAGACCTGAACGATATGTAAAGAATATCACCCATCATAATGATAGATGATAGTTTAATCACTTATGGCTTGTCACAGATATTTCCCAGCTCTGTTAAGGAAAGAGGGGAGGTTTGCCAGCCATGAACAGTCACTGGCAAACTGAATGTCCATCTTGCCTTGCTGTCAATTTTATGAACCATGTACATAAGTAAAGTGTAAAATATGCAAACATACAATTCTGTTTATATGAGCCCAGGCAAGAAGTCCAACATCACTTGTCATTTTCTACTGTGAGAGGCCAAAATGTATGTAAGTCTAGAATAATACAGAACTGTTTTCACCTGAGGCCCAGTGTGAGATGAAATGATTTTGTCATATTCAGCAGTAAGGTGACAATCAGTGTTTGCCATGTTACTGTCTATCTGTGGATGAGTCCTGTAAACCTGAGAGCCTGAATGGCTCCTGGCTGCTTCACAGGGCTCAGCTCAACACACCCATTGAACTATAGCACTTCAGTATTATTCTGAGATCACTTTGTTGTTGTGCTGTGGTGCATTGCTGTTGTTGGCATTAGAAGCATAAATGTGCTTAAAGTTTGTACCAGTATGAAGTGTGTCGGATTCTGGTACATTTCTAGTGTTGCACCAAGTCGGACCAAAAAGCACTGCTCATGGAAACACTGATCCTCCACTGCTCGCCATTCAAGTATCACACACTGCAAACACACACACAAACACACACATACACACCTTCCTCCATAAACTGAACTCTTCTGACCCCTTCACTACGAATCCCCTCACTAACACCCGCCTCCAGATATTTGCTTTCAGACTGTCTCTCGTACTAGAACTGTCGACTGCACATACACTCACCGCCACTATTCACGCTCTCTCATGCCAATATACATTATATTGCTGTCTGTTCTGTGTGTATCTGCCCTATAGTTTAAATTCATATCCGGCTATTGATCGTGTAGTAAAGACTTTTCATTTCTCATGTCTCTCCACACTTTTCACTCACCTCGTTTCCTTTACTTCACTTCCTTCTACCTCACTTCCTGTCCTCCTCACTCACTGATTACCTCTCGTTTTATTCACCTGTGCACTCCCTATGAAAGTCCTGCACTCCCCGTCAGTCAGTCTTTCACCTTTTCATGGGGCGGCAGCGCTGGTAAGGGTTTACACATTTATTAAGTACATTGATGGAAACGTAGATCTTTATTTATCCTTATCTTTATTTAAGAGAATGTTGAATGGACTTGATGATGTTTAATCCTTCATTTGCTTTCTTTCAGAGATTCAGTCCATGTGTGGGTTTTTTTTGTCCTTTGTTGAATAACTAATTGAAGAGTTGGAAAATAAATCAGTTTATTCTTTGCTCAACAAAGTCTCCTGGCTCAAGCGTCCTGACCGATGGCCATCATGATAATTTATCCTGAACCCTCTTCTTCCTCCTCAACACATCGTGCATGCAATGTCTGGTAGTATTACTTGTTTTTACACCCGTGTGTATTGGTTGGTATCAACAAATCATTAATCAGGCACATGTATGTTTAAAGTTATGACAATGCTGCAGTGTACAGAAAGGAAGAAAGAAATCTACCTCTAGTTGCCAACAGCCATGTGTCCCTAACCAGAATAAAATAATTCTTAAAATATCTTTGCCCATTATCTTGCAAGATCTTGAGTGTAAATTTTTAGCATGGTAAAACAGGCAAAAAGACTCACATTCGAAGTGACTCAACTATGCATTCCAACGACTCAACTATGCCTAATTGGCATGTATTTTGTTGACAGAAATTATACATTTAAAAGCAAGATATTATAAGAATTTAGGCATCCTCACTGAATCAGACCAAAAACTGAGCAGTTCTCAGTCCTTCCTCATAGTACGGTTACCACCTCACTGTATAGTGGTTATTGGCTTATCAGTGGTTAAAACATGATCTTAACCATAAAGACAATGGCCTTTTTTTTTTAAATAAAGGGTGAAAAAAAAGCTAACACTACAACATGACACTACAACACAAAGGCAGTCATCAGTTAGCTCAGAGCAGTTCAATGAGATACAGCCTCTAACATGGCTGCCATTGGCGACATGGGCAAGGTAACACCAAGTGAATTGTGGGATGTTTAAGAACAGTTTTATATCGAATAGGTGGCCTCATCCAACACACAACAAACACATGCTTTGTAAACATACAGCCTATTTATTGCCTGGTGTGTGTGTGTGTTTGTCCTGTTGTCCTGTCCTGGATGAGCAGTATGGTTAGGTCACTGCACAAAGCCCTCGATCTGACATCACACAGAGCACTAACCTGGACAGAGGGGGCAGAGCAGGTCACAGACGGATCGACGGGACGGACACCAAAAGCAGATGGGGATAAAGAAGCGTATTTGGGCTCTTTTTCCATGTGGCCAAGCTAATACTCTTTGAATTAATATAATCTCTGAGTCAGTCTGGTACTGTTCAACTTGTTCATTGCTAATTTACTTTATAAATACGACATGTCCTGTGGTCCATGTCACTGCAGGAGAGCGTAATATTACAGTTCTAGTGTTTCACACAGATTCATTACAATGGCCTACATAAGTATTATCTTCACATTTAAAAGGACTGATTCTTGACACACAACGTTTCAGACCAGCAGCTTCATTCCAGCACACACAATTCCAGACTCGGCATCAAATCAGAAACTGATTCACTGATATGGGACTAATATGAACCAACTCTAAGTCATCACCCATGTGTAACCCTCCATGCTACAATGCACCTGCAGGTCGTGAGCATCATAGCTGGAGATCCGTCTGCAGGACCCCCCTGACCCCCGGCCCGGGGTACCTGCCTGAGGGCACCACTCCTGCTCTGGCTCCAGGATGTACACTTCTACAGCCTGGTTTCACAACTGCACGCTCATGACTTGGAACATCTTCTGATAACCATCTGGATGACAAAATATTTCATCCTCTGTATAATAAAAAAAAAAGATTTTCACCTAGTTAACTCTTTCAGAATCAAACCTGCCAGCGACGTGGACAGGAACCTGCAACTTGGGAAAAACCTGTTATTCTATCAGCTGTAAAGAGTTTTGGAGTATTCAGAAAATACCATCAGAACACGTTTGTTACCATCTACTGGGCTTTTCAAACATCTCTGGTGCATTTGCTGTCAGATGGTTAGCTCTGTTATCCAAATGTATGGTAATGAGCAGCACAAACTGGGGCTGCTGAGACGCATGCTCTCTGCAGAATGTGTGTGTGTGTGTGTGTGTGTGTGTGTGGAACGGAGATTCACATTTAGCTGCGTTTCCTCTCAACCCCAGGCAACTTCATCGAAACCCCCATCATGTCCACACATTTCCGACAACACTTGAACGCAACACGTACATCCACGCTCTACATCAGCTGTGATAAAACATCAACACTCGATGAAAATGTTCCCCATCTGCATGTTATATGTGGAATAATACACCACAGCGAATCACACGACTGACGCGTCTCCATCAGCCTGTCTTATCTGGAGATTCGTTCCTCCCTCCCTTCATCCTGCAGTGTCCATGAAGGTGATATTTGATATGTGCATGTCTCTCATCTTCATCACAGCGTCTCTGCTGCGCCTGTTTCCCGACAGCATCTACCTCTGCGCAGCCACAACATCCCAGCCTGAGCCGCTCCGACAGACCGGAACTTGTTTCCACCGGCGGACGAGGCTTTCAGCAGAGAATCATACAGACAGGTGTGAGCAAAGGAAGCGGGCCGGGGTACTTACGTCTCTGTAGAACAGCGATGAAGATGATGGTGCTGATGGTGCTGAGGAGGGTCGACATGACTGGGTCTGACATCAGCAGTGTGTGTGTGTGTGTGTGTGTGTGTGTGTGTGTGCCTCCCCCCTCCCCTTGTAGACTACGAGTACAACGAGAAGGGGAGGGTGAAAGACTTTCAACGGAGGAGAAGCAGATTACTTTTATTCTCTATTCACTGAACCTTCATTTGAAAGGAGACATTCACAGAGGAACACGGATATTTTTTCTGCATATATTTTATATTGCAAAGAAAATGTGTTACTTGCATATTGAGTGGAAAATGAGTCTGATGAGGGAACACAGGTGAAGTCAGGCCGGGACAGACAGTCACAGTGGCAGGAAACACTCACAGAGAGGACATGTGGATGTGGAATGAGAATGAGAGGTGAGTGACACCAAAATAAAATGGAAAGTATGAACATGGCCTGAGACACTGACAGAGATCTATAAGGTTCCTACAATGGTTATAAAGTCAACAATTTAAAATGTAATGATAAAAAAATATATATTTAAAATTATAATGAGTTTGTAGATTAGAGAAAGATAAATCCATTTGTATAGAATACAGATTGTGTGCATATGGCACACCCATCTTCATACAGTGACTGCATGGAAAGAATCCAGATTCTTTGTATCCTCCAGGCAAAATACTGTAAAACAAGATACACAGGCACAGGCCCACTGCACCGTCTGCGGCCGCCCAGGACGTGGATCAGGACCATGGGCGACAGGGCCTTTGAGGCTGCTGCTCCCCGTCTGTGGAACGGCCTCCCCGAGCACCTCAGGACTCCACAGACGGTGAGTGAAAACCTTTTTATTTCGTATTGCTTTTCTTCATTGATTTTGCTGTTTATTATTATTGCTGACTCCTTTTACTGTTTTTACTGTCTTCATCATTGTTCTTATTGCTTTCTTGAGTGTGCACTCTGAGATTTGCCTGCACATGTAAAGTTATAAATAAAATTTATTATTATTATTATTATTATTATTATTATTATTATTATTATTATTATTATTATTACTCCATAGAAAATGTCTGATGCAACAACAGAGTCATAGAAGGTCTTCAGGAGCACCGCTTGCACTCCAGCAGACCTCAGTCTCCTGAGCAGGTAGAGTCTGCTCTGACCCTTCCTGTAAAGTGCAGCAGAGTTATGAGTCCAGTCCAGTCTGTTGTTGAGGTGAACACCAGGTTCTTATAAGATGTCACCATCTCAATGTCCATTCCCTGGATGTTCACTGGTGTTGGAGGAGAGGGAGTGCACCTGTGGAAATCCACCACCAGCTCTTCAGTTTTACCTGCATTGATCTGGAGGCGGTTCCTCTGGCACCAGTAGATAAAGTCCTGTGTGAGTTCCCTGTATTCCCTGTCGTCCCCCTCTGTGATGAGGCCGACGATGGCAGAGTCGTCAGAGAACTTCTGCAGGTGACAGGTTGGTGAGTTGTATGAAACAGGACCGTTCCCTGCGGGGCCCCCGTACTGCAGACAGCTGTGTCACACTCACAGTCCTCACATACAGTGGACGGTTGGTGAGGTAGTCCAGGATCCAGGATGTGAGGTGCAGGTCCACCCCTGAGTTCTCCAGCTTGTCCCTCAGAAGAGCTGGCTGGATGGTGTTGAAAGCACTGGAGAAATCAAAGAACATGACTCTCACAGTGCTCCCAGGATTCTCCAGGAGAGAGAGGGCTCTGTGCTGGAGGAAGATGATGGTGTCATCCACCCTGATGCCAGGCTGGTAGGCGAACTGAGGTGGATCCATTAATGGGTCCATCTGGTCCAGAGATGGTTTGTTTTGCTGCAGCTGTTCCTCCATCTTTTTCCTCATTCTTTTTTATTCATTTATTTATTTAACTGTTTATTAATTATTTTCTAAATCGCCTTGAACCATATTAGACATATTACCCTGCAGAGAAACTCCATGGGCCACCTGAGTAGATAGTGTAGTGGTTTGAGCTATTCTCCCACAATGCACGGGTGCTGGTTCAAATCCTGGACTGGCAAAGTTGAACTCTGTAAATATTCGGATCCTGTCTTTTACTCAGTTCTTATCAAATCAACTATTATCAATACATGCTCAGCTATTATTATTTTAAATGTATCACTTTATAAGATTTTCTACGTTGTTGTTTTTCTTTTATATGTATATGTGTGTGTCAGTGTGTGCATGTTGATATCGTTTTTTTGGGGCATTTTTACTATTTTAGCACTTTATTTAATTGGCTTTAGCACTTATTTATTCTCATTAATTGTATTTATTACTTATTTATCATTTCCTTTATGAATATGTGGACATGTATATGTTTTTTTTTGTTGTTTTTTGCCAAAACAACTATTCATTCGGGATCGTTTTTTATAGACAGGCCAGATTCACTCGCTGGGAAAGTACAGCAATATGTTAACAAACTAAGTCTCAGCTGATTCACCTGTACAGTGGCCCATTTCACCCTAGCGGTTTTCAAAGTGTGAGGCGCGCCTCCCCTGGGGGGCGCCAGAGGGCTTCAGGGGAGGCGTGGCCAGTGAAAAAATAAACCCTAAAAGAAAAAAAAGTGTAAACATCTGACAAGAGACAAGATGGATGGATTTTTAGTATCTCAGGTGAAAGTGAGAGAGGACACAGAGTCTGGGGCGAGCAGAAAACGGAGGAAGTATGACCCTGATTATTTAAAGTTTGGCTTTTCATGTATTGGTCCTGATGATGCTCCGCTGCCACAGAGTGTTATCTGCAAAGAGGTGCTAGCTAATGACAGTATGCGACCATGTAAACTCAAAGAGGCCTTAAATTGAATGTATTCAAAAAGATATTAAAAAGCTCTGTTAAAATATGCTAAAAACAGATGCTAAAATGTGTTTTAAAAAAGATGTTAAAAACATAAAGATGTTAAAATGTGTTTAAAAAAAGATGTTAAAACATAAAGATGTTAAAATGTGTTTAAAAAAAGATGTTAAAACATACAAATGTTAAAAATGTGTTTTAAAAAGATGCTGAAAACATACAGATGTCAAAATGTGTTAAAAAAGATATTTATCCACACACACAGATAAAGATGATTAAAATGTTTTAAAACTATGTTTAAGAACATACAAACATGTTTAAGATGTTTACCAAAATAAAGATGTGTATAGCATTTACTGTTTAAAACCTTCTTTAAGCCTGTGTGGAACATACAAAGCGACAACAATAACAGTAATAATAGTAATAATAATTAGGGGGGGTAAAGGGGGGGCAGCATGCTTTTGAGTTCTCTTCAGGGAGGCTCGCTATCCCACACTTTGAAAACCCCTGCCCTATATTTATATTATATACAGAAATCATTTTAATGGGTCTTTTCACAAGCCATTTTGGCCTTTTAAGGAATTTAAAGAACCTTTTGTAAAGATCTCACCTTCCCCGTGAGCCCGTGCCCCTCGCATTTCCCCTCCTCCCCCCACCATTCTCCTTTCAATCTTGCCTAAACCCAAACTTACTCTCCTTGTCCCATCCTCCCCCCCCCTCCCAACCTCCTCACCCCACCTCTTCCCTAACCCTTCCCTAACCCCGGCCTACCATGCCTAGGAGCAACCCTAGATGGTGAGTAAGAGTTGAAATTCATCCACTTCCTAAGGATGTGCTCAACTGTCTGGGGCCGAGTCAGACCGGGCCCCTTGCCTGCCCTCCCTTCTCTACCTCCTCCTCTCCTCCGCCCTTTTCATCCCCTTCACAGACAGTAAACTGGGAAAGCAGTTGGAGAGCGCAGACCTCCGTCAAGCAGCACAGTTCCCCCAGCTTATTGTGACCTACACCCCAGAATATTAGTCCTACCTTTGATTTATCTATTTCAATGGATTCCTGGACCATAAAAACAGACCCTTAGCAACTGGAATCACATCGATATCATTTTTACTTTAATAGTTATACCCGAAAATCAACATTTCCGTAATGGTGGTTTTCCGGATCACCTCCAAAATTTAATCATTTGTTCCTTGTCCCAGAAAGGACATTTCCTGAAAATTTCATCAAAATCTGTCCATAAATTTTTGAGTTATGTTGCAAACAAACAAACAAACCAACGCCGGCAAAAACAGAACCTCCCTGGCGAAGGTAATAAATGCACAGAACAGACACAGACATACAATAATGTAACACAATCCTCGTCCAGATTCATCACAACACCAGCAGAGGGAGCCACAGCTGTTTGCTACAGAACCCTGTGAAGTCACTACAAGCCCTGAGGTGGACTAAAGCACAACGGTGTTGAAAGGTAAAATGAAAGCTGAACTGAATCCAAACCACAGATCTGAGGTGACACCTGTCCACCCTCTGCCTCACAGGGTCCTCTGTGGCAGCACCTGACCCCCCCCCAGAATGCCTGGAACCACATACACACCCACTCACATTCAGAAAACTACAGGATGGTGCATGAGGAGAGCCATGTTCCTTCATTCACAGACCCACACACACAGTGATGCAGACAGTCTCCCCGCAGCTAATATCCACCTTATGACTGCAGTAATGAAAGAACTCGTCCCATGTCAGAACACAAAGCAGGTTATTCTCTAAAGAAGGACTCATAACTGCCTTTCAGAACGTGCACACACCACGTTTCTCAAACAGCTATGGCAGCTGTGACACAGGCCCAGATCATCTTCCACCATTTACATACCTGTAATAAACCCTTCACCCTCAGTGGATTCAAACAAAAACACAGCTCACAAACAAACTGAATCAGACTGCTAACTAGAGGTCAACAGTCACCTTGTCAAGTGGAAACACAAAGAAACAGAGCAGAACATGGAAACGTGCACAGCCTCCAACAATAGTCTGGTCCATGACTGAGTCTGAACTTTCAGTCCTTCCTAAACTCTTAGCTAGTTTCAATTTAGTGATTCACCTGTTAGGAAACGTCTCTGGTGCTGTCCAATCAAAAGCAATCAGCTATTTCAAAAGGAAGTCACTATAGCATCACAAACTAACATAACTTCCAAAAATTAGTAATAGAGATACATCAGCTATACAGCTTTTATAACTGTAGCTGTAGGTCTGTATGAAGAGGTCTGTATGTATGAAGAATTATGACTTTTGCTGATTTTGCTAACCTTAATGACATTATTTACTCATTAAGTCAAATGTATCCATAACTAAGCATTTATCACGTTTAAATTGCTCAGATTTGTTTTTTTTTTACCCAGCAAAGAACATACAAAAAGTCATTTAATTCACAGGAAATTGGCTTGCTCTGTTCTTAAAATGAGACAAAGATTTTTTAATTCTTCCTTTGTTTTTTTGTTTGTTTTTTTTTTTTACATTTTTGCACTGTATTACATTGAATACACATGCTGTCACTGTCGTGGTTGTGAGGTGGTGTCACGTCTCAATAAACTGTCGAGGCAGTTTTTCCCTTTGGTACGCAGTAGACTATTTGACTTTATTCTAATCTAGTATTACATTCCCATTTACAGAACTCTGGCATCTAATGAGCATACAAACACATGGTTGGTATAAAATATAGGATAGGATATGCCCACAGTGGGGAAATTTGCATTTTGTGACACATCTACACCAATGCAGCCACTTGCATTATTAATGTCATTTTTCCATAGTGTCAGTGTCACAGTTTCCAGAGGTGTGCTGGCACCGTCGCTCCCAGGGTCACACTGTCCTGGTTAGAGAATACATACAGATGTGTCAGTGTTTTGCTTGTGTATTAGAATTAGTTATACAGTTACAATTTGAGAAACAGATTGAAAAAAAAATTGTATTGTGCAACAGACAGAATATGTTCATATGAGATATTTTCTCAGTTAGTGTGTTTAAACCACTATCCATTATTAGACTGTGCTGGTATCACACAGCAGTGTCTGCTCCACGGCCAACAACAGTCCAGACTGAGCAGTCGTAACCTATTTTCCAAACTACTCAGTCCATCACTACACTAGCCTAGGTTCAGAAGTAGCATGTATTTTCATTCACATCTGTCTGCAAGACCTCAACTTTTTCAAAGTTCACTTTGTGGGTCCTCTCTGCTTCGACTGCAATGACCATCTATCACCAGCCATGATCAGCCACCAGACTTCTGAACCACCACAAATGGCTTCTAACTTTACCTGTTACTGACCAACTGTCCTGTCGAGTGAACTGTACCTATAGTTCTCCAAAGCAACCCTGTGTGTATAACTGACGACATTTCTGTTCTCCCTTTTGAAAAAGAGATTGATGCTCTCACAGCAACTTCATCAACACAGTTCAACTGTAGCCTACATCTGCTCATGTGCAACAGAGTGCTGTGTGTGTCCATGGGGCAGCTGTAGCTCAGGAGCTACAACGATTGTCCATTTACATGGGGGCTTATTCACAGATGTGCATGAGAATATGAAGTATGTGAAAAATGAATGAAAATGAGAGTTAATGAAATATCCAGGGTGGGATGTTAGAGCCACCGGCCTGTAGCTGCTCAGGTCCTTGGGGTGTGGGGTCTTGGGGACAGGTACCACGCAGGATGTCTTCCACAGCTGTGGCCCCCTCCCCAGCTTCAGGCTCAGGTTGAAGATGTGCTCAATAATCCCACACAGCTGGTCTGTGCAGGACTTCAGGAGTCTGGAGCTGATGCCTTCTGGACCCACCTTGATCTACTGGCGCTGGTTTCTCACCTGGGATGTTGTGAGGGTCAGGTTGGAGCTGCTGGGGTGAGCAGTGGGGGGTGGCTGCGACCAGAGAGTTGGTGGAGGGGAGGTGGGGATGGAGCAGTCCACTTGAGGTGTCGAGGAGGGGGGGGCGTTGCAGCAGGGAGGGCTGGGCCTTGGGAAAGGCCTCTCTAGACTCTGCTCTCCACCATAATAATGAAGCTATTTTGGAAAAGGATAGTCCATTTTTATTTATTAAGTGATTCTTGAGGTAAGGGACAAAACATGTCCCACATAAAAAAGTCTTCTTTATGTCAAAATTGAAAAAAATATCAATAATAAAAACACTGTAAAAGTCAAATCTGTCACACCTGTGTATACTCATGAAATGGATTTAATATATTAGAAGAGGAATTCATCACTATTTGATCAAATACAGGCTCTGTACTGAGAGAGTACATGCAATTTGACCTGTCCTCAGCAGGACGTTACAATGTTTAACTTCCCCAAAAAATGTGAAAAAGTGCTACAAATGGATAAGTACAAATGTCAAATGAACTGAAGCATTAAAGAGGACATGAAATAACATATTTTGAGAACTTTAAACTATATTATCCAATTAAAAAATGTCTATAATAGTGTGTCCTCATATTCTGTCAACTCCGTCAGATTTTTTGCTTACCATGACTTTGCCTGAATAAATCAGGTAAAGTCATGGTCAGCTATAACCTTTAGGAACCTGTTGGCATTTCCCACTCTTGGTGGGTGCAACAGTAGGATAGATGGTCTGGTAAATTTTACATTTTTCGATATTTTAATGAAACAATGTTGATATCGCAGCAGTCACAGCTTTGACATGTCAACTCCGTCTTCCCATTATAACATTCCTATTAAAGAATTTT
Source organism: Centropyge bicolor (assembly GCA_037975185.1). Classification (NCBI taxonomy): domain Eukaryota; kingdom Metazoa; phylum Chordata; class Actinopteri; family Pomacanthidae; genus Centropyge; species Centropyge bicolor. The sequence continues at coordinate 6,585,365 of JBBMOC010000022.1, read as the reverse complement.
GAAATAAATGTTATCTTTTTAGTTCAGGTTAGCAGGCTAGCTAACAGGGGGAAAAAAGTAAATGGTTCCAGTGTACAAGAACCCGGTTAAAGGGGAAAACATGTCATATTGTCAACTCCGTCAGGCGTCAACTCCGTCAGGTTTTCTGTCTGACGGAGGTGACACTTAAGCCCACGGAGTTGAAAAGTGCTTATAGAAAGTCATTTTATGCAAAGGATAACAGCTACATATGTTAATTTGCTAGCTAACATCTGTAGTTCATCTCTCAATTAAGGTCAAACTTGTATTTATTCCTTTTATTTGTACTGCAGGCAAGCATGGCTAGAAAGAAGCAGTCAGTGTCAGTGGAGGAGCAAAGACAGAGAAACAGGGAGTATCAAAGAAAGAAGAGAGAAATTAAACAGTGATCCAGACAGCAGAAGGGAGACCCTTGAGAAGGAAAGACAGGTGGAAGAAGAGGGTTCAAGAGAAGAAGTGAGGCAAATAGGAGAGCTGGGAGAGAGGGAGCAGAGGTATTGGAGGGATGTTTAGAGAAGGTCTAGAGAATGCAGGGCTATGCAGAATGCAGTGCAGCAAGAAGACACACCCCTAGATAGTCCACTAGACCAGAGTATTGAGGAGCCAACACTGAGCACCTTTGGCAGTAATTACAGCCTCAAGTCTTTTTGAATATGATGCCACAAGCTTTGCACACCTATCCTTGGGCAGTTTCGCCCATTCCTCTTTGCAGCACCTGTCAAGCTCCATCAGGTTGGATGGGAAGTGTCGGTGCACAGCCATTTTCAGATCTGCTTCGAGATCCTGTTGCCAGATATTCTTTGGTTATCAACTCTTTTCCATTACTTGATGGTTCCATGTCAAAGTTTAGTAAAATGTGTGTAAACACTTCATGAATTTCGCGATCTTTCAGCTGTTTGTCAACTCCGTCAGCTGTTTGTCAACTCCGTCAGCTGTTTGTCAACTCCGTCAGATGAAGGTTTTTGTGCTTTTATGAAAAAATGTATTACCCTTTGTTCAATTTATTGTGTTTGTATATTAAAACACCAGATGAACGACACACAATGATGTCTTTTTTATGTAATAACATTGATTATATATGCTTAATACTAAAAATGAACATACAAAATTAAGGAACTTTAAAATTTTCATTTTTCCAGATGGTGTGATATCAGAACAAAAATCAAAATAATTCAGTTTATAACTTAACTCTGTTAGAAAACATCAGAAATAGATATTTAAAGGCTTTAATCAGGTGTTTAACTGATCAATTCAAAATAGTATGATTTTTTGTGTGTCTGACGGAGTTGACGTAAATCACGTTATTGAGTAATAAAAGGTTAACTTTCATAAAAAGTGGTTTTATAAAAAACCTGTTCCCTTACATGGTTTGGTGGCTAAGACCTTTGCCTATGAATATATCTATTTGAAATGAATGTGGTATTATAAAAAAAAGTGTCACTTTAAAACGTGTTGTGTCCCTTATCTCAAGAATCACTTTATTATTAATCTTTAAAAGCTCTTTATAACTGTATTGTGATTACTTCTATGTAAAAAAAGGGGGGGGGTTATTGTTCCTTCTGTCGTGTACAGGTGGTGGTGGCTGGTCTGCTTTCACCCTCTGTGGTGACATGATGATAGAAGACATACATACACACGTTGTTTATCGGACCGAGGAAACGTTGCGTAACACCCGACGTGCCCTGCGACGCGCGCACATGCGCATACGCACTCACGCTTCCTTGTTTACCATCTTTCTACAGTACAAGTACAGTGATTCCTGGAATCCGATTCCTGGAATCCGATTCGCTGGCCGCCGCCTACCGCGCTCTCTCATTGGCTGAGCGTGTCTCTTAAATGAGCGTGTCATGTGCGGCGCTGCAGACCTTCGCTTGTCTTGGATAAACGTTATCAACCGTCAGTGAACTCCTCAAATGTCAGCAGAGTGTATCTCTCATCTCCATGTCCTGGTTTTGAATTTGGAAAATGATGACTAGTAAAATGAAGTTCGTCCGTTCTCTGACGAAGGCTGCAGCGCTGGCCAACGTGCCCAAACACGTCGACCACTTCTCCAAGTTCTCCCCGTCTCCTCTGTCTATGAAGCAGTTCCTCGATTTCGGTGAGTATCTATTGTCACTGTGTTTACAAGGTCCCAGCAGATCCCCGACATGCTTTCCAATGATTTTCAGATTCTTTTGTCTTTTATTTATTTAAGATCTATCTGTCTATCTATCTATCTGTCTATCTGTCTATCTATCTATCTATCTATCTATCTATCTATCTATCTATCTATCTATCTATCTATCTATCTATCTATCTAATATTCCTTTATTAGTCCGACAACGGGGAAATTTCAGCAACAAAGAGGATATCAGAATAAAGGAGCATCAGTAAAGTAGCAGCAGATAAATAAGAAATAAATAACAGAAATATAAAATGTATTAATTTAACTAGAATTTAATATAAAATTATGAACCACTTAAAAAGATTAAAATGTAAGAATAATTTAACTAAATTAAATTAATTAAGGTAAGTATAAAAAATATGGGAAGAATATATACACTATAGACAGAACAGTCGAATTAAAGATGAGATGAAAAAATATTGCACAGTGAAATGTAATGACATACAGATAAAATATTGTGCAATGTAATGACCTCATTTGTTGTGTAGTGTACTGGGAGCAGTGCTGGTTGTACTACTATATACAACATGCTATATGTCTTTATTTTTGCTATAATTTCATTGTTTATATTTGGCTTGAATTGATCAAGTCTATTTATAAGATAAGATAAGCCTTTATTCGTCTCTCAGATACTGCATATGAATAAGACTGAATTGTACTTAATTGCCTCTTTCTGTTGCAATCTGTGTTTCACTTTATCTATTGTGCAGTAAATCTGGAAGGGCACCACTGAGACAAAGAAGAGCAGACCTGTTATAAAAAGTGTCCTAACTTGTCTCATTGGTTTGATTTCAACATCTCACTTCATCACTGAAAGAAAACATGCTGGTAGTCACGTGCCGTCAGGGTGCTGTGACGTCAGACTCCCAGTGACGCTCTGTTGATTCCCAGTGTGTTGATGGTTGGACTGGGCTGTGTACTGCTGTCAAAGTCAGTAAAAATGGAAAACATATTCACTATCACTGCCTCTACGGAAAAATAGAGTGGTAAATATAAACATAATATGAAGAAAGGCTATAGTTATGCTAGGCTAAGCTAAGCTAAATGACTAATAAATAACGAACCATGGTGATGAAAGGTTGGAGCTGTAGCCTGTGTTGACTGAAAAGATACACATGGAGTGTTGGAACCCGTTTTCTACAGGGAGAGCCAGAAAAACAGAGGCGGCTCCTCCGCTATTTGGAGCTGGTTTGGTTTGAAAACATCCAACACGGAGCAAACTTCTAGGTCTACGGCCATGTTGTGACAGCAAGAGGAGGAAACACAAGCAACTTGTTTCATCATTTAAAAACCACGGGTGGCCGTGAACACAAAGAAGTGACCAGGGCCACTTTTCTTAGGGACAGTGATCAAGTTATTAAGGGGATAGGGGATGTGATAAGAGGAGGGTACTGTCATTGTCTTTTGGGTGAAGGTAGCACAGCCAGTCCTGAGGACGATGAACTGCACAATGTTATTTATCCAATAGTTGCATGCAACCAGATGGGACAGCCACCACAAAAATGCTCAAGTTCAGTGACTTGAATTTGCTGAATTAGCTGTCACTCAAAGTGGTCACTCCCTTATTTTTGCATAGATTTTATGTATTTTAAACACTTGTCATATGTTTAAAATACATGTCATGAAGGAATTACCTACAGAGACCATGTATCAGGTTGACACAGTATTGTCTCTGTATCATGGTACCACGTTAGATGTTCTTTGAAGATAAGGTTTAAATTGAATTAGAAAATGAAACCAGTGGCCCCAGTGTGACGCTGACATGTTGTTGGGATGATGCTGCACTTTTTTTCAGTGGAGAGGATGGTTCAAATGAAAAGCTTTAATAACCCTGGGGAGGACCTTCCTTTTTTAAAATGAACTGGAAAATACTGTAAGGTTTAACCTTGTAAACTTTTATATTGAGTTGTACTTTTCTGCTGTTTTCTTCTCCAGGTTCAACCAATGCCTGTGAGCGCACATCATTTATGTTCCTTCGTCAGGAGCTTCCTGTCCGCTTGGCTAACATCATGAAGGAGATCAACCTGCTGCCGGACCGACTGCTGGCCACGCCCTCTGTCCACCTGGTCAGGAGCTGGTGAGACACAGAGTGAATGATAGAATGTCTGTCTGACTGATGAACTGACTTGTTGACTAACTTACCTTACATGTCACCTCTACAAACATCCTACTCAAGTAAAAATACTCCCTCATATAATATGTGTTCAGAAAACCTACTGACATTTGAAATTACTCCTTCATTAACTGAGGTTTTCATGTTTTCACCTCAGATGCAGTGCAGGCGAGTGCTGACAGCAGCCTTCAGAGTTGTGAAACACTTTCACAACTTTCATTTTGTTCACAGAGCAGTTCCACATTTTTAAGAGTTGCAGTGTTTTTAAGCCTGTTGCTATGAATAGCATGGCAACTCTGCACTGTATCAGAGATTACAGAGGAGGAGGAGGAGGAGGAGGAGGAGGGAGTGTGGCTGAACTTTGTCCCAGTTTCCCCTCTAACCCCCGCCTGTTTTCTTCTCTCTCCTTGTCCTGCCTGCTTGTTGTTGCATCTGAAGGGGACAGCACATTCAGAACAGCAGCCTCACTGCTGAGGAGCAGAGTGATAAACAAAGTCACACTTCCAGCGTCATTCCCAAGAAAACAGTGGCAGTGGAAGATATTAAAAGATTGTACTCAGTCGATTGAATGAGACACTCTTACAGAGTGGTTGGTTTGGGTATGGCCTGTTGAACTCTCATTCATCAACAGTACATTTGACTTAAAAGGTTTATTAATCATGCTCTTAGGATAATTCAGGATTTGTTCCATCTTTCGTCATGGACGTCTGGACCTCAAACATGTGACCTCATTGTTGATGTTTGTAACTGAGAGAAGAGACATGTCATAGAGTTCTGTGATTAATCCTCCTTGATTTATGTTAAAGCACCTACTGGGTTTTTCAAGGATCGCAGATATTTAGCTCCGTGACTCAGATGTAATGGTAGTACATAACACAACCTGAACAACTATACTGACAGTGGTTTGTTGGTAGATGGACTGAAGAGTAAGCATCATGCTATATGACTTGTTGACGTTTCCATTCTTAGCTTTAATGAGCCATCGTTGAGTAGCTGTCTGTTTAGCTAAGTAAATAGCTAAAATGTGTCAAATTATTCATATGTTAGCAGTGCATTTATCCTCATTGGAAGTTTGTTTGGTAGCTAACAAGCTGGAATGCAATACAAGACATATTTTCATGCTTGTTGATGAGGAGAAAACATATGTAGCGATTCAAAGTTGGTAGCTCTGTTAATGTCTGTCACGAGCTTCAAAGTCCCATCTGTTTAGAAGGAGAATTGGCAGCATCCTGTCTGCCTAATGCAAACCACAGCAGGCGTCAAAATGAAACCAAACAGCATCAAAAACAAAGTTCTCTCTTTTGGCTTCTGATCTTTTTTAAAGGACGACACCGAAGACGTGACACAAGAGCAGCTGCTGGAGGTGGGTCGCTTCAGGGAGCCAGAGTTACATTTCTGTGAATTGTGTCAGCACACACACATGCATCTGAGCGGCGAGTCAGGACTGTGATGGATGGTGGTGTTTACGTTCTCTCCCCTCTCTCTCTGTGTTTCTGGAGTGTGATGGTAATACTACAATGCTGTAGACACACTATGCTGGATAGTCAGGGACTCTCCTCTGTCTGTGTTCTCTCAGGTACATCCAGAGCCTGATGGAAATCCTGGAATTTCAGGACAAGAACCCAGATGAGCACAGTGTCCTGGAGACGTGAGTATAAAACATGCAAAAAAAGTGAACAAGATAATGTCCTTTCATTTTTTTCTTTTTCTAACCTAACCTTCTGCTTGTGTCCTGTCTGTCCTCCCCTCCTCCACTCACAAATCCCAGGTTTGTGCAGGTCTTGGAGGCCATCAGGAATCGGCACAACGAGGTGGTCCCCACCATGGCTCAGGGAGTAATCGAATACAAAGACGCCTTTGGCCAGCAGGACCCCGTTACTGACCACAACATCCAGTACTTCCTGGACCGCTTCTACACCAGCCGCATCTCTATCCGCATGCTCATCAACCAGCACAGTGAGCACCTCCTCAACCAAACATACACCTCCAGCTGCTTCACACTGTTCAACCTGTTATAAATAACAGGCCATTTAAAGGGGGGACGTCCTCCTCCAGTGACCAAAATGCCCTCAGCCATCCATCAGTCTGCCATTCTGTGTCCTTATACGATCTAGTAATCTACTAATCCTCATGGACTATTCCTGTTAGTGGTAGATGTAGTGGGAGGAGTAACTCATTTCCTCTTCTTTCTTGTAGCGCTTGTCTTCAACGGCAACATAAACCCTGCCCACCCCAACACCATTGGCTGCATTGACTCCATATGTGATGTGACAGAGGTTGCACGTGGTAAGAAAAAGAGATGGAGAGCTTGTCCCAGGTTGTTTGTTGTATTGGAAATTAGGTTTATATACAGCTGACACTTGCCCTGACGTTCGCATCACTGACTTTCATTCCAGGATTTATTTTTTTGGAACGTGTTTGACATGTGACTTCAGTAAATGCAGGGTATACAATACATCATACAGCGATAGATACAGTACAGTATACATGATCAGTCAGAGGACAACAAAACAGAAAAAAATATTTATTTATTAATTTTTAGTTATCACTGTGCTTCTCTGGTAGAGGAACAGAACCCCTTACATCATCAAATGAAGCAAGTCCGTAAATGGGACAGAGCTGACACACTGCTCGTCCAGTGTGGAAGATGTGGAAGAGTCAGAGCAGCTGATTGTGATTCAACACACTTATCAGCCTTAACATTTGTTTTAATTATGATAGTGTATTTATCACATCTGTTTTTTTTTATGTCCATTCAGGTTCATACAGGACAAATAATACACACACATTTTTCTTTTTTTCTCTCTCTAGATGCCTATGAGAGTGCTAAGATGCTATGTGAACAGTATTACCTGGGAGCACCAGAGGTGGAGCTGAGGCAGATGAATGGTGAGACACACACAAAGCAGAATGAGAAAACACACACGTACACACACAGTTTGTATTATTGGTTAATGTGCATGTGCATAGAGCATTGACTATTGTTTTTCCCTGTCTCCTAGCCAACAACATCAGAGAGCCCATCCATATCTCGTACATCCCATCGCATCTTTATCACATGCTCTTTGAACTCTTCAAGGTAATAAATGATAATGCATCTACAGACAAAAGATTAAAAACACCATAGGATTAATGTAATATTATAAACAGTAGTATAGGTGCCTCCTTGATAAATTTAAGGCTCACTCCAGTTATTCACTATTGCAGTTTTATAAAGTCTGGGGACTTGGCAGGGAGACATTCAGAGAAATCAGAGGGAGATATATCCTGATTTTCAGTCTGTAGTATGGATCAAGCTCCAAAAACCACTGGATCCTACATTCACACCTGGATAACACCTCTGTGTCAGACCCCTCACAAAGCATTGTAAATACCAACATCTTTCAAACGTTGTAACAGAGCCATTCAGTTAAACATTCTGTAGACACTTAAATCTAGATTACCCTGATGTGACATCATTATGACAGAATTAGAGGTTATTTTCGCAGACTTCCCAAAGTACAACCCCAGAAGACATTTTACAACTGTCTTCACTTCACATGCTGAGGTAGTGCCAGCCATAACGAGTGAAACCATTCAGGTGTAAAAATGCCCCTCTAACAATACTTCATTACTCACCCAAACAAATACTACCCAAGATAAGATAAGATAAGATGAGATAAGATAAGCCTTTATTCGTCCCACAGTGGGGAAATTCACAAGAGCCTCAACAGCTGTTGTTATGGAGAACCCACCAGAGTAAAGCACTTAAACACTTCATGTTTGTGTTTAGGATCTAAATATTGCACCATGATTGCTAAATTGATCCCAAATTTATTCATATTCCAAAGTAAATTTACTCACATAAGAACATAGAATATGTTGTGAACTTCTCCACCGAGGGATGAATAAAGGAATATCCTTATCTTATCTTGAACTTCCTGTGGTATCATTTGATACCTGTCTTTTAATAAAATGTAAATGGTAGATGGTAATGTGAGATGTTTTGGTTCCGTCGTACTGGCTGCCCAACAGCTGATCAGCCCTCCCTGTTTCCTCTCTGTAGAACGCCATGAGAGCAACCATTGAGACCCACGAGGCCAGCAGGACCCTCCCACCCATCAAGGTCATGGTCGCCCTCGGTGGAGAGGACCTGTCAATCAAGGTGAGTGACTACTTTGTCAAAACAACTCTTCAATCATCATTTTATGTCTTTGTCATAAGTTAGCAGCACAATCTCAGGTTCTACAGTAACTGAACGTGTTGTTCATGTCAGAGAGGATTACTGATTTGTAGAGTTATATGATTTGTACTTCTGGTCCATTGCATGGACTTCAGCCCTAACACTACTGCAGTGGAAACCAGAGTGAAAACCACTTTAACAAACCAGAAAGAAAGGACAAAGGGAAGGGCAGCATGTTGTCATGGAAGTGCTCTACTCTGAAGAGAATTCTGAGTCGGTGTTTATGTTGCAAAGGAGTTCAAGGTGTACAAATACCATTCATGATAGCAGGACTGGCTATTAGATCCCTGAATGCATTAGCTAACATCCACATAATGGTACTAAGCTTTCTAGCAAGAACAAGAAAGGTGTTATCAGAATGCCCTAAATTCCAAAACCAGGAATAGAAACAGAGTTGGCTCAACTTAAACTTCTTACTACAAAACACAGTACCCCTGACAGTACTAATGCCACTCAGAGTTATGTTACACATACATATTGCATACACTAAGGTGTTTATGTGATGAATAAAAAGAGTAGAACTAGTGCTTTCTTTTCATCCTCATTCTGAAATGCCACATTTTCACCCATTGCAGTTTATTACCCCTGACTCACCTCTGTTTAACTGCTTAATTAGGTTACATAAACCCATAAACCCTCATCATAAAAGAATTATAATCCAGCCAGATTTACAGCCCATTCACTGACATCATTAGCTCCTGGCACACCCTGCCTCCATATTTAGAGAGGATTAAATCGGGTTAATCCTAACTGTTGATACCTGTAAAATTGCCCTAATTGCCTGCCACAGAAAAAAAAAACTGATAGTGGTTATTAGGAGTTATATACACGTAAACAATAATCACACTTACAACAGGTCCTCCTGTATATGTTTTATTGAATTCAGTTGAATTCAGTTTTATTTGTATAGCCCCAAATCACAACAGCAGTCATATCAAAGTACTTTCCATACAGAGCAGGTCTAGGCCAAACTTTTTATATTATTCATAGAGGGTCTCTGTCCGGGACGTCTGCGCTGTTTCCTCTCTGTGTTTGTTCTGCTGTTTGTGGAGCTGCTTGTTGCCTGGAGTTTGACTGTGCTGCCGTGTTGACTGTGTTTCTCTCGGGTGTCCAGGACAAGTTTCTCCAGGAGGAGACAGTGGAGGTTGAGCTAAGCTAATTATGCTAACAGAGCATCTGGTCGCTTCAGTTATTAAACCAGCTGAAGTCAAAATGTAAAAACACGTCTTAATACTTTATCAAAATTATTATTATTATGAACATTTAAATATTAACATCTTATTTCAGCATGTTTCCAGAAATAGCAAAAACCTGTATGCTGTTTCTGGGTAAGCTGGAGTTGGTTATTGAAGCTAAACATTAACATACATTTCTTTAAATATATATTTCTTTCATGCAATAAACTTTAATAAACCAGTTAGAGAGAGAGAGAGAGAGAGAGAGAGAGACAGAGAGAGAGAGAGAGACACAGAGAGAGAGAGACAGAGAGAGAGAGAGAGAGAGACAGAGAGATAGAGAGAGACACAGAGAGAGAGACACAGAGAGAGAGAGACAGAGAGAGAGAGAGAGACAGAGAGAGAGACAGAGAGAGAGAGAGAGACACAGAGAGAGAGACACAGAGAGAGAGAGACAGAGAGAGAGAGAGACACACAGAGAGAGAGAGAGACAGAGAGAGAGAGAGAGAGACACAGAGAGAGAGAGACAGAGAGAGAGAGACAGAGAGAGAGAGACAGAGACAGAGAGAGACAGAGAGAGAGAGAGAACATGCAGTAGTACAATCCACAAATCTACTACTACTATTAATAATGATAACAGCAGCAGGTGCTGGGCAGAAGCATGTGGGCAGTGATGGAACATGTGGTTTGCAGTCACGGATCCAGAATCTGCGGCTCTGGAGACAGATATACCTGCAGAAAGCATCACGAGGAGAGATGAGAGAGAAACAAGAGAGCACTAATCTATGAGACAGGGAAGATGCTGCATTAGTAAGATGCATTGATGGGCTATGAGTGAATACATGAGGAGGAGAGGAGCTATGCTCAGTGCATCATGGGATATCCTACTGGAGTCATGGCCTATAGCAGCAGAACTAAGGGATGGCTCAGGGCTCACCTGGACCAACCCTGACTATAAGCTTTGTCACAGAGGAAGGTTTGAAGCCGACTCTGCCTCCTGAACCCAGACTGGGATCTGAGTCCACAGGAGAGGAGCTTGATAACTGAAGGCTCTGGCTCCACATCTACTGTTGGAGACTCTGGGAACCAATAGAAACCCTGCATTCTGCAGAGCGTAGTGCTCTGTTTGGGTAACAGGGTATAATGAGCTCTTTATGATATGAGAAATATGTGCTAGCAAGGAAACAAAACTAAGATCTCACTCTGTCATAACAGTTAAAGTTGTGTTTGTTTCTTGCTTGTTTTGCCTCCATCTTGGTTGCTGAGCCGTCACTGCTGCGTTAACCTCTCCGTAATGTCTGTCTCTCTCTAGATGAGTGACAGAGGAGGTGGCGTTCCGTTCAGGAAGACAGAGCGTCTCTTCAGTTACTTGTACTCCACAGCTCCCAGACCCTCCATCGGAGACAAACACAGGGCGCCACTGGTGAGAAACTCATAGACAAATGCACATTCAAACTATGTCACTATCATTATTAATATTTGATAAATATGTATATGTGTGCACAGGCCGGCTTTGGCTATGGTCTGCCCATCTCTCGCCTCTACGCTCGCTACTTCCAAGGAGACTTACAGCTGTACTCTATGGAGGGATACGGCACTGACGCTGTCTTACACCTGAAGGTAATATAAACATACTGTACACACACACGTGTGCATGCACTGACATATTGCTTGATGAATGAAGGATGGCCTGATTTGCCAATAAGATAAAAGCCCCACTCTCTAAATGTGCTTTAACTAATCCAAAACATCATGTTAGTCAAATAAAGGTGTCATGTTAATTATTAACCAGCTAATTTAAATTTTCAAATGTAACTGTGTGTATGTATGTACTGATTCTTTAATCTTGAATAACAGTGCCTTCTTATTTTGAAATAATCATGATTTGCACTCAAGACAGCACATTTTTATTTAAGCTGCTCCGCAGGAGGTCAATTATGCTGACGAAGTAATTTTCTTTTTATTTTATCAAATGAGCTCTGGACAAAAATGTTCACGATCAGACTAAAGGCACTCTAATGTTCAGTAATCAGTTTTACAATACTTCTGATTATGATCTGATCATGCAAAGCTTAGAATGCAGAGAAGAATGATTCCATATTTACTTTGAACTTCATGACAAGAAGGCAAATAGCAGGTACTGCACAGGTATTGAGGTCTTTGCCGTTAACAAGAATGCACTTTTGCTGGTTTCAGTTCTGAAAATGGTTCTAGGTTCATTTAAAACCAAAAAATCTATGCCTGTTAATTTGTCAACAATCAAATGAAGCTAACTAGGTTCTACATGTACAAAGATCATGTACATGTAGGAAAAACATACATGCAGTAAATTATCCCTGCATTAAAGCTCTCTATTTGTCTCTAGGCATTGTCTACAGATTCAGTGGAGAGGCTGCCAGTTTTTAACAAGACCGCTTTGCGTCACTACAAGCTGAGCTTGGAGGCAGATGATTGGTGCGTTCCCTCCAAGGAACCGCTGGACTTGGCCATCTACCGCGCTGCCAAGTGATTTAGTCATGACCTGACACTTCAGACACAAACACTTACATGCTGACCATAAACATCCTTTAAAGGCCGGGCATAGTGGGACCAGAACTATTGCGGCAGTGGATGGGAGCTAAAGTGACCAATAGTCGCCAAAGAAGTCAAAGAGAAGGCCTGGCAACGGCACCCAGATTGTCTGGAACCTGTTTTGATCAGAGCGAGAGTCTCCTTCCTGCGCCTCCTTTCTTTACACATGTGCTATGGATCAAGAAAGAGAAGAACAAGGCTGACATTCCCAGTCACAATGGAGTCAAAGATTCAGTGGTAGAAATCCAGAACGAGGCCGAGAAGGAGAAGTGAATTGAACTGATGATAAACTAACTAACAAAACACCTAATCATCGACATTTTCTAACCAATACTGGAATTGGGATATAAAAAAAACAGCAATTAAAAAGTGTGCTTATAAGAGCTGTATTTTCTGTTTGTACAAATTGTAAGTCATGTCCGACAGTGTTTGGATTTTGAACTAACAATCTATAATTATAATAAGCTGACAGCGCTTCTCTGTTGCTGTTAGCTCCACAGACGGGCTGCTTCAGGGCCAAATTAAAGCAAAGATACCATGTACTTAATGGTTGAACTGAGAGATTTCAAAAAGTGTATCGCTCTCTGCCAGCAGTCTTTCATTTACGCTCAGCTTTAACTACTGGCCAATATATCTCTGGAAATGATCAGACAGATTGTATATGTACAGAAAGAGTCATTACTTCGCTGGTGTTTCTGGACAGCAAAAAGACACAGTCCATTCTGTTTAGTCCAGATGATACAGATAGTACAGATACAGGCATACAGAGACAGCTGGCCATATGAGTTAACAGGTGCTGACTGGTTTGATGGTCATAAAACATTTTACTATTTGTGAAGGCAATGTTACAGCAAGCTATTCTATAATTACAGGTCTCATGATAAGAACATTTCAAATTCATAATTCAAAGACAAATTCCATTTGTGCATTTTGAATAACAACCAATTCATCTTTCAGCCCTGGATATTAATGGGAAGAAACTGATCATTTTGTAAAATGGTAAACCACTGTGCCTTGTGAACGTTCGGTTGAGGGACTACATCAGCTTACTTTGAGCCTTCATCATTGAAACTAGTAACAAATGTGACTGAATATATTCATAGTTTTTCAGTTGTCCAAGCAGCGGTAAGGTGTGCAGACGACAGGAAGAGCTTGTTGAGTGTTTTGCTAAGTCGAGAACAAAGCTTGATATTATTCCAACTCTAACCTTACTCAGAAAAACACATTTCACACAAATGCTAGCAGTCTGTTTTAATGTTCATTTTAGCTGGCTTATCAGAGCTAGGTTTCAAGACACCACCAGAAGTGCTTGTGCACTTGGGGAAAGTGTTTTTAGTTTTTGCATTGAGGAACAAAACTTTCCCTCTTAGTGTGCCTGGCCTGCTGTTAGAGAAGAGAAACAGTCAGAGGGAATATTATACAAACCTTTCACTTTGTCTCGAACAAACTGACTGTAAGTAAATCCTCTCTTAAATTCCTGTTTTGTAGCATCGTGCTGATGTAAGATGCAGAACAAACAGATGTTCAGCTGCTCAGTTACTGATAGTGAACAAAGGTTAAGGATTGTTTGTTGGAGCTCAGCGAGTACTGTGACCCTGCCACACAGTTATGTAAAGTTGTCTTCTGCTGACAGTTATTGAATGGTTATTCATTAATAACCTTTGCTGAAAGTGTGGAAGCTTGTTGTTGAAGATCTGGTCCAAACTGCATTTTGTGTATTTGACCATGTTTGAAAATAATAACTACCTGCTATTCTGTATATTATGATTCACTGTGTGTATTTGAAATATGTGATGCAGACACTGTGTCTTGTGAAGTGCCTGTTTTCTATATGCTATTGTATGTTTGAAGTGAATTGTTCATATTGGAGCACTTATATTTTTCTAAAGAAATATTTGGAAAATAAATCATCCTGAAATGAATTTAAGCTATGTCCTCATTATTATTATTATTATTATTGGTTTACATATTGTGTGATGGATGTGTTTGTGTGTGTTTGCTCTTGAGAAGTCGAGGGACCTCCGTTCTGCTGATACAGGGATACAGCAGGGAGCAGGTAGTCATACTGGGAGTCTGTGTGTGACTCACAGGCCATGAACTGTGCAGAGGGAAGCAATGGACTTGAACAGTTGTTATATAATACATTCATGAAAGGATGTGCTCTGTGTGTGTCTCTGTCTGTAGTGACCTGCAATAGTTCACAACAGTGTCAGGATCAATGTAAGGACTTTGGCCAGCATGCAGGGTGTGTTCATTGGGACTTCAGTTATCACGCAGTATGTCTGATGTCTCATTATAAGAGATCAACCTACTCTTGCTTAAGAATGAAAGTGTGTGGTCATAAAAAGATTAAGTGGAGTGATGGAGTGACAGTTGGGTTGTAGCTCTGTTGCTACTTGACAGCAGGAAAGTTGTAAAGGTTGTTAAGTTGAGGATGGCCAAAAGCAGATCAACCAATATCTACCTTAATAAACTCATGAACAACGAATAATTTGTCAGTTAGCCTAATGCCTACTGAAGGGCTAAATGTTAATAATAATAACAATAACAACAACAACAACAACAACAACAACAACAATAATAATAATAATAATAATAGCCTCAATGCGAATGTTGTGAGAAATATGTGATAGGCCACTGCCCATTCACTCATATTAATGTAAAAACAGTAATATGAACTGACTTTCATGCAAATTTGCAAAACTCCATCAAGACAGATTTTTATAGTCCAAGAGGCAATTATACCTACAATGTGAAGGATGTGGCCTTTCCAAAATGGCATTTTTGGGTCTGATTTACACAATGTGACTTGCTGGGCTCATATTTCCTGGGAAGAATGTGCATATCATTTCCAGTTATTGGGCCCATTTTTTAATCTTTCTAGCTCGTTCCAGCTAATGGCAAATTGAGAAAAAGTGACAAAACTGACAAAAAACAATTGACAACATAGCCACAAGCAGCAATTCAAAGATTCAACCCAACACAGACTTCTAGAGGCTGAAACCTTTTGATCCTGATCCTGAAACAAGTCCTGCAAGTGTTGTATGGACTGGATAATTGAAAACAACTTTCAGGCTACGCCTCATGTACATATGTGGATATATGGAGATGGACATTTATGCATTGCTTTCTAGTCTTATTAGACCACTCAAAGCACTTTCACAAAGCAGGACAGCACATTCATACATGACAGCTGATTGGAAACTGCCACTACTATTTACCATGTGCAAACAATCACACATTGATGGAACAGCCATTGGGAGCAATTTGGGGTTCAGTATCTTGCCCAAGGGCACTTGGACAGGCAGACTGAAGGGGCCAGGAATCAAAGCCAAAGGATAAATATATCCTACAAGTTAAACAAATGTTTATTGACCCTGTGGGTCAGGCTCAAAATGCTTCAGTAGGCCTATTCCTAAACATGGCCCGAAGATATGAACCCATATTCATGATAGTGGGACAAAACATTAACATTTTCCTGCTAAGCCCTGCCCTTTGTGAAATGTTTTGGTCAATATTTTGAAAACTGAACAAGAGAACAATGAGGTTGATGCAACTTTCAGAAAGCTTGGTCTAATTTGGTATACCTGCAGTTGAAGACTTGCACGTCAGCAATGATAGGGATGAGTGTGACTGGGAGGCACAGTCTCCCTGATCAGAACCTGGGCAGTGTTCTATTATTGGATTTCTGTGCTAGCCACATTTTGTCAATAATGAACACCATGTTCGAACACAAGGTTGCTCATAAGTGTATATGGTAGCAGAGTACCCTAGGCCGACGGTCAATCATTGATTTTATAATCATATCATCTGACCTGAGGCCATTTTAGACACTCGCTTGACCCGGGGCTGACCATCAGTCCAGACAAGTGTGCTTATGCGCAAACAGGTGGAGTACCTGGGCCATGTCGTCGGACATGGAGTGGTCAAGCCTTGAGTGGGGAAGGTAGATGCCATCCACTCATATCCTGTTCCAACCATGAAGAAGAAAGTGCAGGCCTTTATCGGGCTGATTGGGTGGTACAGCAAGTTCCTCCCCCACTTTGCTGAGAGAGCAGCTGTCCTCACTGTTCTCACCAAGGCCACAGCCCCGAACAAAGTGAGATGGAATGAGTGTGACAAGGCTTTCAAGACTCACATGTGAGTCTGTTCTCCACAGTCCAGACTTCTTCCAACTGTTCATGCTGTAAATGGATGCTACTGGGTGAGAGGCCTGTCCTTTTTCTTGTCTCCTGGACCGGGAGACAAGGTACTTCATGGTGGAGAAGGACTGTTTAGCGACAAAGTGGGACAAGGAGTCACTAAGGTACTACCTGCTGGGATGCACCTTTGGCCTTGAGACTGATCATCATGCTTTGCAGTGGCTGAATTGAATGAAGGGCTCCAACACCCGTCTGACTGGTTGATACCTCTCTCTGCGTCCCTACACCTTTACAGCTTGGTATAGAGCAGGGAAAACCAAACTGGTGGCAGACTCTCTCAACAGGGTACATGAAAATGGAGGTACTGTACTCCTGGAAGAGGGGAGGAGGAGATAACAGGAACAACAACTGCCATTACTAGAGCGGTTAAGTCAGTAAATGTAAATTACACAAACACACCCAGTAATTTTAAAACATGTTTATTGATTTATTTTTTGTGCTTATTTTCCTTTGTTTGGAGCATGGTTGCAGCTGCGATGCCAGGCTAGTCCATCTAGGTCTTCGCCTGCAAACAACAAAGTGTCATGTCTAAAAGGTTAAGTTAGATTTTGTTATGTCTTGTCTTGTCTCGTGATTTCCTGTTTTATTTTGAAAATCTAACTTTCCCTCTCATTTCAGATAACTTGCCCTTCCTTGTGTTTCCCGCCAGTGTGATTGTCTGCCCCGCCCTGATTGTTTCCACCTGTTCCCCATTTCCTCATGTGTATATATAGTCTGCGTCTCCCTTTGTCTTGTGCCAGTTTGTCTCTGTACCGTCATCCTACGCCTCCCATGTCTTGTTTTGCTCCTTGTCTGGTTAAGTATTGTTTTGCTACTTTGTCTACTTTGTTTGCATTTGTTACCTTGTGGTTTTTTCCTCTGTTGAGTGATTTTTTGGTAGTATTTTTTATTGCCTCAGTCTTTTTCCTCGTCAGAGTGATTTTCAGTTGGTACTTTGTCTCACCATTTACCTCAGTGTTTTTCCTCGTCAAGAGTGATTTTGTGTTGCTACTTTTTATTAAAGACTTTTATTTTCAACCTTCTGTGTCTGAGTCGTGCGCTTGGGTTCAGTCCTTGCCTGGGTCTTGTCACAAAGTAGCAGGTGATTCAGGGCAGTAGGGTAATGCAAACAACAAGCAAGAAGAACTAGCGAAGCAAACTGTGAATTAATTGTTATTTTGTGGTCTTTTGGTGTATAAACTTAAACTCTCTCCTATTGGTTTTTGTCAGTTACGCGTCCTAACTAGCAGACACGCCCCCAGGCGCCATTTTGGGTGTACTGCAGATGTAAACAACGTAGAACTTAACATAGATTTGCAGGACTGCGACAACACTAACACTAGTTCTTCATGTGCTTAAGAGAGGCAAAGAGTCCAGAAGACTTCAGTCAGAAATGTCATTGATATACTTTATTATTCACGTTTAAGTCATGTACAAAGACGTATAAAAACTTGCACAAATAGGAGAAAAAGAAAAGAAAACTTCAAAGTTCATTGTTTGCCAGTGAAACAAATGTGTATCCCAGATGTAGGGATGGTGTCTTGGTCAGCCTCTGTCATTTCATAATCTAGTTGACCTGCAATCATATCTTAGGTTTTATTTAGAAAGCTAGTTCACACTGGACGCTTCCATGACATTTCACAATCTTAGCCATTTGATCAGACATGTTACCAGATCCCATCAGATCTCTCGGATCACAAGAGGAAATCTCACGCATCGATAAATATTTCTGTAATGCATTTTTGCTGTTTACCTTTATCTTTTAAATCATTCACTCTGTAATATTTTGATATACGATGATTAAATGCCTTTAATGCCTGTAGTTTAGTGAGACAAGCTAGCCAGCTAAGGTTAGCCAATGGGGAAATAGCAAATTTAGAAAGCAAAACACAGCATATTCAGTAACATTACTTACACAAAAAAAACTCTCTCCGACACCTCTTCGTTATTTCCTCAATCTGCTGTCCATAACCTCTTTTCCAGGTAGGAAACTGAAAAAATATGCTGTGGTCAACATAAGATTCTGGTCTTTTCCACCATCTCTTTCATGTGTGACTATTACATAGGGATTAGGTTGGTTTATAGTTATTTAGAATATATTTCTGTTTGGTTATGGGTTTCATGTAAATACACTGAATGTATATATAGATTTCTCATGTGTCTGTGTTTGAGATTTACCTGCATCGTGGTGCGTGCCAGATAGGCCCAAGGGTATTTAACTCGGTGGAGTGCAAGGTGTTTTTCCGGTGATTGAGCTGAAGGAAGTTGAAGGAGTTTGTATGACATTAAGCAACAATAAAATAACTTCTGAGGTGCGTCTGCTCTGATTCCCTGGTTTTTCCTTGATTGGTTGCCTCCACCGCTCAGACAAGTTGATATTTGGTATATGACAACTGCATGAGATTTCCATCAGCCACAGCTGTACTGTGTGATTTATACTAATTTGCAAATGCTAGCATGCTAATGCGAGATGGTGAACATGGTGAACGTTTTACCTCTTAAACACCAACTGGGTGTCCAATGTGTGTATGTTAGGATGCTGATGTTAGCATTCATGTCAAAGCACAAGCACAGAGGTGGCTTGTCAAAAAAAAAAAAAAGTTAATTTCCCTGAGGGACCCTCCCAAAGGGATTAATAAATGACTCTGTCTGTCTGTCTGAAGTGCAGCCTTGCAGAACAGGTGTCCTGGCTGTAGACTCTTGATAAATGGCTCTGTAACTTCCTAAAACTGTAGTTTTTAGCAAACATTACGCAAACACAGGTGTAAAGAGTGCATTTGTTGGGCACAATTTTCAGCTGTGAATCAGTCCACTTTTGGTGCTCTTGTTCAGTGAGACACAACAAAGTAAAGGGGATCACTAAAAAGTGAAAGTTCTTCCTTTCAAAATTACTCCCGAATGTGTTGAATGTATATTTATTAAGGATGTACAGTATGTGATTTGAAGATATACAGGGAGATCTCCTTTGACAATAGAATCAACTTGGTACCAATTTGTAAAGTAGCACACACTAGAAAGAGTTTATAAACTGTAACAAATGATCAATTAATCAATCTTGGTGCTTTCAGTAGATCAATAATAAGAGTTCAGTTTGCAGTCATTACAGTTGGTTGTTCATAGCATGTTAATGCATGAAGTTGGTCTGGATTGATATATAAATTATAACATTCTTGAAGTCTGATGATTTTAGAATTTTCTGTCTCTGATGTTCCAACAGTAGTTCTCTAAAATCAAATAAAGTTGAGATTTAAAAAATGTGTTCAGTATAGCTCAAATGACTGACAGTCCATCAGACTCAAAACTGGGCATTTATCTACTTGCGGTCACTGAGGTGCTCTACCTAATTAATAATCCATTGGTTAACATATTTCTTACACCTTGTTGGTATAAAGTTTCATGTTTCTTTTTGTAAATGTCAGTCTAAATATCCTGTGAGACAAAGCTGGATATCACCAGTGTAAAAGCAGGGAAAGTGATGTATTACCTGTACCAGTCAGCAGGAAAGTAGAAATGACCTCAATCTGATGTAACTATTGATTGTACACACACACACACACACACACACACACACACACTGCCTAGCTGGCCTAGCTTGACCCAGTTATGTAATGAATGAACAAGTCGAAACCCGGCCCCTATTGGCCAACAGCAATGTCCCGGTTACCCTGCTCTACATCTGTACTGTCTGTACGTGATGTCTGACATGTCAGTGATATCATACACAAACACAAGCACAAGAAACCTTTTTTTTGAATCACTGCCTTTTGCTCAACCCTGATGTTGTGTCTGGAGTCCTGGAGACCCCTTGGCCCTCTTTAACAGCTCAAACAGCAGTAAATGTTTGATTCTAAATAAACTGCTTATAAACATCATTTGGAAGTGATGACATGCTCCAGAGGTTCTCTGCTCTATACCTGTGATTGGTGTAAACATGAATTATTACACCTCTTCCCAAATCCCAAACAGGTCTATTTGGATTTCATTTGTTGGAGTTTTATAATGGTTTGGACATGACAGCTGTAACAGAGTTCAACCTGTCTGGACTCTACCTGACAAACTTAAACACAAGTTACCTCCCTTTGTGCCTGCAGGAAAACAAACTGTATAGAACGTGAATTTTTTTTGTTTCCATACGGCTCCTACAGAAACCATCCTAATAAAAGTCACCAACAACGTCCTCCTCTCCTCAGATGTACACTCCCTCGGCATATCTTACCTCACCTCAGTGCCGCCTATGACACCCTTACCCATGCCATCCTCTTCTCCCACCTTCAGTCCTCTGTCACAGGTACAAACCTGTTGAACCACTACCTGTTCATTACAATCAATAATCACAGCCTCAGTCTCTTAACAACACACACAACGACATAACAAAGAAAAAAAATTAAAGGGAAAATACTGGTTGATTTTTCTGTAAATGCAGAATTATGTATACATACAGCAGTGGGGTCTGTGGACCCCAAACACTGAGGAAGTAAAGCCCATAAAAGACCATGGTTGACCCTTTGACTTCTTACACTTCTTTGCAGAAAGTCCGATAGTTGAAAGTCAGGCCAATCAGTAAACTGATGATTGATAAAAAAAAAGAAAAGAAAAAGAAAAAGTGGCCTCCCCCTGCTTACCCACCTGTCAGTGCAGAGATAAACCTGAAGTACTTTTCCAAGCTATCAGGACATTCCCTGAGGAACAGACAGCGTGAGAAACAGGCAGTTTGTTGGTGGTCTGTTTTCAGACATGTGATTAGCTGAGCAGTGACCCCTTGTGCTGAGGTTTACAAATTACATTTATTACTGGTCTGTCTCTGTTTTCTTTTACATTTCTACTGGATCAGTGAAAAATGACATAATATTACAGTTAAATACTTTCATAGTGACCAAAATGAGAAAGACAGTGAATAAGCAAAATGCCCTTTTTAACATAACTAAAGTCTTTCCAGTCACACTTTACAGTAACGACCTCTTGATATTTGGTTTTAAGGTTTCAGTTTTCCTTACCTCCTGTCTCTGTCCGTTATTTGTTGGCCGCCTCTGTCATGGGACCAATGATTGAACCAGCATCATCCTACACAAACCCTCTCACCCACTCAGTGACAAACTGTGGGAAATGGTCAGTTCATACACCAGAGATTACATGGTTACTATTTTGATGTGAGATACTCCATATTTAATTTAATTTAATTTTATCTTAAGCTAGTTCAAGTGTAAGATATATGATACTGAGTTCACTTTATCAAAACCCTTCACAATCACCTCAAACAACAGTCAGTTTTGACTCAAGTGTAGAGCACTGCTAATTACGTTTTGTGTCCACTAGAGGGTGTAAACATAAGAGAATGAATTAATATTATATTCGGCACAATTGTCAAATGAAAGCCATTATTTTCTAAACATGTGCAGTCCTAAAATCCATAGTTGATTTTCTCTATACATTTTTTGTTGCTTCCACACAAACTTCAAATGTACAAACATCTTCAGTTGATCCAGTGATGCTGTGAGATCAAAATGGATTACACTATTTCTCTAATGAACTGCATTGCTGTCATATGTGCCTATAAATATGATTATTGTGTAAATTCTCACTGCAAAATATTTGAGACAACTGTCACAACCTTTCAAACATAAATGTTTCATATTTCCAGTATGCTGGCATTGGCATAATGACACAGATTGTCATATTCAGTCAGTAACATTTTAGGGTCAAGTGCATTGCAACGCCTGCTTTTAAATGCTATGACAAGATAGACTGCAGGAAATGAGTTACTGAGCGATAATAACATTCTGTTTTCTGTATTTAAATGGTTCATAATACACTGTGCACAATTATTAGGCATGTTGCATTTTTGAGAATTAGTTTTATTGTTTAACAACAACAGCACTCTTCTCATTAAGGTTTAGGTCAGGTGAGGAAGGGGCCATGTCATTATTCTTTGGTCTTTATGGCCTTCACTGGCTGGCCACACAGTGGAGTTCTTTGATGCATGAGATGGAGCACTGTCCTGCATAAAAATCATCGTCTTCTTGAAAGATGCTGATTTTTTTCTTATACCACTGTGTGAAGAAAGATAAGATAAGATAAGATAAGATAAGATAAGATAAGATAAGATAAGCCTTTATTCTTCCCACAGTGGGGAAAAAAGTGTCTTCTAGAAACTGGTGGTAGGTGAGTTTGAGTTCATCTTCAACCTGAAACAGTCCAACAAGCTCATCGTTAATAATTCTAGTCCAACCAGTTCCCCACCTCCACCTCAGACTGGAACTCTAAGCCCATCCATCTGCTCCATCAAGAGTCACTCTCATCTCATCACTCCATAAAACTGTTGAACAATCTGTCTTCAGATATTTCTTGGCCCAGTCTCAGCATCTTGCTCAGTGGTGGTCGGGTTTCAGCCGTTCTCTCTGACCATGTCTCTGAGCTCTGAACACATTGTTCTTCTGAACACTGCAGGTAGGTTGCAGTTCTGGAGTATGACAGCACTGAAGCAGGATGGGATGCTGCTAGCTTCATGTTTGATTTGTCTCAAATCTTCAGCAGTTAATTTGTGTCTTTTTCTCCTAAATGTTTGATGGTTGATGTCACGTCCTAAAATCTAAAATTTCAAGAGTGCTGCATGATGTTTTCTACTTTTATAGTAGATCTCTTTTCTGGCCCATTTCGCCTGAGGAAAAGAAGCTGCCTAATAACTGTGCACACCTGATATAGGGTGCTGATCTCCTTAGGCCACACCCTCCCTCATTACACATAGTATGCTTCAATCCAATAGGCATTCAAGTTTATTCAGCTTGGAGTTGGAAAGTATGCACGACAATGACTATATGATCAAAATACTCACCTGCCTAATAACTGTGCACGCAGTGTATTTATGGATGTGTTGTATTGAGACATTTGTTTCTCTCTGAAATGAACAAGGTACCTGCTGTGTGTGGCATGGGTTTATGTACAGTCAGCTATTTGTTGTTTGATTTTGTGTATTGTGAGGGAACTGTATGTATCTTTACACAGTCCATCAGACATCTGACTGTCTTTAGCAATGATAGAGGGAAAGGCAGTGTCAGTGGAAGTGATGCACTTGATCAGTTTGTCAACTTCACAGACAAGTGAAATGTGCAGAGAGAGTGACAGCTTCTTGCAGGCAAATGAAGTGTTATTTTACTCAGTATAAAACCATGTGGTGATTGCTCTTAATGTATGGAGAAGTGCCGCAGTGTGTCAGATAATGTCATTGAGAAATGGGACTGTGAAGTAAACAAACTGCAACAAAGAAAGACACTGGACACAACTGGGGAATTTTGGCGTAAGCTTTTAATGTTTTTATCAAGTTTTTATGGTTTTCTCTTTAAACTGAATTTGTTTGCTTTTTCCCAGTAGTTTGGTGATTTTTTTTTCATTATTATTCATATGTTTTTTTTTTTATTTATCCTATCAGTAAAGGAGAAGAGTTGCTCAGGTAAATCAGCATTCACAGTCAAACCTTCATACGTTTTAACAACAGAACTGTCTCACAAATGCTGTTGAATTATTACAGTTTCACCTTTTTTGTTTTTTTTATATGTTTCAAAAATAGAAAAGGTAAATAATAAACATTCCATTGAAATATATTTTATACAGTTCTTGATTTTTTTAAATTGTATTTTTCTCTCTCCAGTGTAGTGACAATAAAATTATATCCAGCATCAGTCTTTATAGAATAAACCCCTTTCATGAATGGAGAGAAGCCTCTCGTCTTTCTGTCTCTGTCATCCATCTTTTCTCCACCTCTTTCCAGTGCACAGATACCAACTAGTTGTCACTGTTGTGGGACCATCAACCAACTAATTGATCAACTGACTAATCAATCAATCAGTCAACTATGATATGAAACCAAGATTGTCCATCAAAATCCAACAGGATGAACTGGTGGACCTGGACTTGTGACATGGTGTAGTGTCCTGTTTATGAAAAGCAAAAGGGATTTGAATAAGGGAAGGGACAGCAAAGGTTAGAAAATAACAATTTGACCTGAACAGACAGGTAGAAAAGCAGGTGAAGGGTAGGCAGCATATCTGCCAATGAAAAAGGAAGGTTTAACATGATGTCATCAAACACAGTTCAGTGAACAATTGTTTAAAAGGTGTCAAAAGTAAAGAAAAAGATGACCCAAGAATATTCTTCAGATAAAAAGTGACAGAAAACACTTGATTTCCTGAACAAGCTACGCCTTTGGTGGAATGCTTCTGGATGACCATGGTTGGACTAATGAGACTGAGCCTGTTCGGCCTCCAGTTTGGTCTGATCAGACTGTCCCACACTGTACCTTCTAACCTGACAGAGAAAAGAAGGGGAGAAGACCAGAGCCACGTTTCAACAGAGGAGAGGCTTCCCTTCACACGGCCATTCACAATTTAGTTAAAGTCATCATTTTTAAAGTTTCCCACGCATGCATTTAGAATTCATCTCCAAAAATAGGATAGAAAAACACAAGAACAAGGGATGCAAAAAGAAGCTTCTTCCTCAAAATAACTGAAGGAGGAGGAGAAGGAGGGGGAGGAGGAAGAGGAGGCGAGGACAGAGAGAGAGAGGAGAGGTGAGGAGCATGGAATGGAGAGGGGGGGGGGGGGGGGGGGTGCAAGAAATGCAGACTGGAGTTTTGAGAGACCGACTAACTGGCCTACAGACTGAGACAAAACATTATCTAGGCTTAGCATGAAATTCATTTCTGAAAATGATTTTCGGACAACGTAAGCTATTAACATAAGCAAACTACTTTATCCAGACAGCATAGTCTAGTGGAACTGGACCAAGTCCACTTAATTCCTTTTCTGCAGACCGTAAGATAGAGCTGAAGGACAGTGGACCTTGAGTGAAGACTTTCATGTCAAAGGTCAAGCTTAGTTGGTTTTGGTATTTAATAACTGAAAAACATTTATATATTTGGGTCTCAACTAGATTTTAGCTGCATCCATCCAAAGTTAAAATGGTGAAGCCAAAGGGCAGTAAACTGCTGTTCCGCATGAGTTCAAACGTGCATGTTTCACTCCTGAGTGCACCCAAATCAACAATGTCACACATATTCTTCCTCTGCTGGTGAAGGAAAACCAATGGCTCTGAAATAACTGATCTGGAGTGTGGCTAGACGTCCAACATGCAGGGAAGTTTAAACTCACACAGAACCATGAGGAAACCATTTCTGCCGTGTTTGATTCACCACTAACCAATCAGATTGCTTCTGGCTTCTTGAAACACTTGCACAAAGGCCCTTAAAACTCCAATCAGCATTAAAGAAGGGTGTGGGGGGTTGGGGGGTGGGGGGTGACTGTGGGCAGAGCCGCTCCTCTGCTTCTTGTCCTGATATGTTTGGTTATCGTTTGGGTTTCAAGTAAAGTTGCACTATTGGTTAGCTCAGCTGTCAGTCTTCTCACAGGGGCGTGGCTTAGCTCAGTCTGCACAGCATGCTTCCTCTCTTACACACAAACTAACATACACATGCTTACACACACTAGTATGCACACATAACCAAAACCAGAGTCCCTAAAAAAGAGCTTATACCATTATTTCTCTGTCCCCACGACAGTGAAGTGGAATAATCATTCTATCATATTTATCTGTCTAGAACTGTGCCACCATCACTACCTCTTCATCTACTACACTTTATGTGTCTATTAGGTCTAATTCTGGATGGTCTCTGAAGCAACAGGTCTTAGGAAATACATGGAGGGAGAGGGGTGGGGGTGGTGGGGTGGGTGTATCCCATGAACCCTTGAGTCATTTTTTTCATACATTCGAGCTCCAAACAAGACATCGGAGACATCAACGACCTTTGCTCTGACAGCGAAGTGTTCTCAAACTGAGCATGTTACACAGGTCATTTCTGCAGGATGCCACAGGATATAAGATGAAAAATATGTTTTCGTCTTTCAATGACAATCAACCATTTGGGGATTTTTGTACTTATGTGCGGTTTCATTATGAAATACTGACCTCCGTGCTCTCTCTATATACAATGATATGATTTACATTAGTGTCCAACTTATGTAACTGTGCACTTGTTCCATGTATTTATTCCATGAGGACTACACAGTTTTCAAATGGCACAGCACAAATGCTGTAAAACAAAGAAGGAGTTTATGGTCTTAAAAAATCAACCTATTTTTAACATGATTAATCTTCATTACACTTGGCTACAAACCAAAATATGTGACAATGATTGCTGTCAAACAAGCCTTTGTTGCAACCTGCGAGCATGGAGTTGAAAAGAGGTGGGTGTGTACCAGACAGCAAGGGTCATGTGACAGACATATTCAAATAGCATTCTGGTAATTAGAGGATCCAGCCTCAGCTGCTTCAATTATGGTCTTTTTTTTTTTTCATCTATGTCTGAAAAGACCTCTGAAGAGAACCTTCACTTGCATTTGTTTCCTTGCACAGCCTTTAGGTGGCAATACACAGAACAACTTTATAAACAATTTCGATTTGCAATATTGTCTATCAACATTCAACATCAAATATCATTTTATTGCTAGACTTCAACTTATACATTTTGTATCCACAGTGAAGGGTTTGGGCAACTGTAGCAGTCCTCTTGTATGCATTCATTCTGCAGCGATAAGAGTAGCCAGGTCAAAAGTCTGAATCATAAAACTCTTCTCTCTTGGATATCAATAATGGCTACGGTTGACCCTCTTAATAACCTCCCCAAACCCTGTATGAGACACATGACCAGTTGTTCCCCAAGAGCACAATGACATAAAAACTGTAGCCCACATGGTGCGTGCATTGTGCTCTCTTTATGTTCACTGCATGCTTGAACAAAAAAAACATTTATCAATGCATGGTTATAGTCTTCATGATCATAAGTCATCATAATTGCATGTAGCATTGCAACATAATATAAGATATGTAACCCAAAAAGTACAGTAGCAGTTGCAGTTAACAAATAAGGAATGCTCAAAACAATACAAATGAACAGAATTAGAGACATTGACAGAAGTTGTGTTCACCTTGGTATAGCTACAGTATGGTACATGGTAGGCTTTTATTGTTTTTGACATTTCTGAAGCTGTACTTAATACCTTTCGGAAGACAAGTGATATAAAATATCAGAAACAATTTGCTGATCTCATCACATACAGCACCACATAAAAAGAATACCCTGGAAGGAATGATGACAGCTGGACAGTGGGGGGACAGGTTTGACAGAGAAATCGACATCCAAGGATCCATAAGGATCCAGATTTACTCACTGAACCGATCATAATAATCATTTGAAACTATTATTGAGAACTTTCCTGAAAATACAGACTGCAGCATGATTACATCTCAAAATCCCACCTCTCTTTTGATATAATGTATTCCTGAGATAGGCCCTGTTTCTCTAACTGATTTTTGGCTTCCTGTTCTTTGTTAAGTCTCCCCCAGAATGATACAGAGAGTAGTGTACATGTCTGAAAAACTGAACAGTATGGAAACTGAATAGTCATCTTTTTGTGTTTCCCACAATGCCCAGTATGGTGCAAATCAAACTTTAGATGTAAGCAGCCAGGGGATTTATTCTGTTTTAGCTATTTCCCTTTACGTTATCAGATTCAGTTAGCATGGCTGCATATGCTGTAAATGCTACAATTTATAATCTTAATGAAGCCCCAAAGTATGATTATGTCTGCTTTGCACACACTGGACGACCTTACATACAATGAGATAAATAAAAACTGTTGAAGCCAGTTTGTCTTGCTCTTTAGAAACAAATGGTCTGGACAATAGCCAACATGTTCTCCAGAGATCTGTTCGTGTCTACGACTGTCCAAGTAATTCATCAAGTGTGCAGAGGGCCTTTTCTGCTGACTTCCAGAGAGTGTGCAATAATAATGTCAAAATAAGTTAAGAGAAAGTTTTGCTGTTCATGTCAACCAAGACCTGTCTTAGCCAATATATATCAAGCAGCAGACCCAGCACGTCTTGCATAAGTTATCAATGCCAACATTAAAAAACATTTAGAAAAATAATTTGGGATGGATTATAGGATGAAAAAATTCCCATCAATACACAGAATTTAGAGCTGAAGTTCTGTCTCCTAGAACATTTGTTTCCTTCACAGCCCAGCACTTTGAACTGCCACGCTTCATATGAAAACATTCACAGGGGTCCGCTTCACAAATCCAAAGGGTCGACATTTGGATTTAGACTTTCTGAGCAAGCATGTCTGTTTGTCTATCACCCAGGGAGCACCACTGCAACACAGCAATGGTTTGCCAGAATAAACTCTTTTAGCTCAATAGCCCTTATTGAAAAGCAACCTTGCAGATTTGTCTGCAAATAGCTGGACAGTTAGGTGTTTTTAAAAGAGAAGAAGCTATGAACAGGAACATTTTGGTTTGATGTTCGTCATTGCCCTCTTGTCTGCCAGCCACAAGATGAAAAACATGCTAACATGGATTTGACACAGTGACCTTCTGGCACAGACATGTACAATGTGAACTGAATTGTAACTGTTGGACAAATTAAGCTTTATCTTATCTTATCTTAAAAGGTCCTCAACCCCTCCTACAAAGTGGCCAGATTACCAGACTGAAAGAGACACAAAAGGATTTTTTTCAAACCTCTCTCTGAAGCAGTTTTGCGTCTCTTTGTGACTGTTTGGGTCTCTTTGTTGTGATTTTGTGTCAGTTGATTAACTAGATGCCCCCGAGACCAGTAGGCCTGTTCAGTCATCCCTCCATGTCCACACACTTTGACAACAATTCTGAGATGCATAATAAAGATATGAGAAGACAAATGACGAGAAGTACCAGCACGATCCAAATCCAATCTAACAATTGAACATGTTTTTACATCTGTCCAGGACCTGCTCACTATCTATCTACTCAAACAGCTTCTGCCAGCTTTAAAGATATTTTCATCTTTTGACACAGCCCAGCAGAGCGTCTTTGCCTTTCCTTTCCTGGTGATAGGGGTCAACCCTGTTTGAACACACAGAGCCAAGATGGCTGCCTCTCACCCTGGGGGAACCACCACCTCCTCCTCCACCCACGAGCTGCTGTTCATCCACTGATACTGGTCAGAGTAATGAGACTGTGACTTGTGTCATATCACCACATGAAATGATACTGTGCTCCTATGTTATGTCACCAGGATGCATTAGCAGGTGACAGACCCAATTGATTTCAATGTTAAAGCACCATGTTGCACATTACCTCACAAAACAATTGCCAAGCTCTTTCAAATTGGGTAACTTAAGGATAATACTTTGGAAAGTCTCCACTCTGCAGGCTGAACCTGTGGTTGTCTTCGCTCAGTTTTCACTCCCTTTATTTACAGACTTATGGCACAGTTACTACATATTTTAGCTGGACATGCCATACATTGTTTTCAGAACAAGTAAGTCTACTAAATATGTCATAATTTGGCATGTGACTTTCTCTATACATGTTCTGAAACAGTTTCTTATGTGAAAACGTTTTATGGAATTCCTCTGATTACAAGGTCAAACCTTTTCAAAACATTTATATTTTTCCACAAAGGACATCATAAATACCACCATCACTGGTAGCTGCGAGTTGCATTCCAACAGTGTATGTTGATTTTTAATATTGTGAGAACCTATTTTCCAACTTCAGTAAGTAAATGTTTATCATTTAAACAAAGCTGCACTTGATGCAACACCAGGAACCATGAAGGAAGTGACTATTTTCCTGAGCTACTCTGAAAGCAAAAGCATGAAAACTGAATGATGGGGGACCTTTAACTAAACGATATTGTGGCTACCTTTCTGCTAAGAAATCACAGATAACATTTACAAAACCAGCTGCAAGGTATCATTCAAGATGGAGAAGAACCGATTCATTTGTAAGAACTCTTATAGGGACTGCTATCATCATCATGGGATGGTGTGATTCTCTTACAGAGTCAAAGTTTAGATTTGGCAAAGCTTCACAATGACAAAGTTACTGGAGCAGACATTTGCAGATGACACCCTTTAATTTCTGTCGTCTGTTTTGAGGGGAGATGTTGCCAGGGCTGTAGTTACCATTGAGAAGATTCTGAAATTTGGGGATTGAAGCTGATTGTTTTTAGGTTGTAATTTTAAAAAAACAAGAGGTTGTACAGCACTGCGTCTGACAGGTGCATAGTATCACCTCTGTTTCATTAACTTGATAAGAAAACCAAAGATTCCTGTTCATTGCTGTGTTAATAAAGTGAGATGAAGTTGAACTTGGTAAGTGAATATGGTAAACCAGACCATAATGTAAGGAGACTGAATTTAATATAATCAAAAAATTGAATGAATAAATAAAATATGGAATTGTCTGTTTTTCAGCTCGGAGAGTCTCCCAAAATTTTTGGTGGCCTCCAAATTTTCTTAGGTGGGCAAGGTTGAGCTGGAGGAATTTAGATGCCAGTATTTCTGAAATCTATGGCCGTGCATTTGTTCATGTTGTATCATGATATGAATTAACTCTATATCCATACATCAGGAATTACAATTACGCCCAAGCCTAACTGACAACGCTGAGGTGACTCTAAAAACAAAAGACAAATAAAGCAAACTACTAATTAGGGAAAAGAGACAAGAACATCTCATCTCAACAGTTTTGGATGATGAGGCAGCCATCTAATACCTTTTCACTTGAAGAAGTAAAAAGACCTGCCTGGATCACTGTATGGGAAAATAACTTCACCTGTACCTCCTGACTTATACTTGACCCCCAGACTTTGACGGTGCAGTGTTGCCTCAGATATCAAGGTCAAGGAAAAGGATGACAGACATTTTCAATTCAGTACACAGAATCTATGACATCTCAGAGTGGATAATATAGTTCGGTTCAACATCAGTTTGATAGTCCTGGGTCCCGATTGTGACACAGACACACAGCTGCCTTTGGAGAGAGTTACGTATAAGGGTTCTGGTAAAAGGCTACAAGAGGAAGAAGAAGAAGAACAACAACAAGAATGAGAAAAAGAAGAACAAGAAGAAGAAGAAGAAGAGGAAGAAGAAGCAGAGTAGCAGCCAGGTGAGTAGTAGTAGTAGTAGTAGTAGTAGACGAACCTGTAGTAGCAGAATAAATACTTGCAGAAGTTGGGAGGAGTCTTCTTGAATTTTAGAGGGATGGGTCTCCTAAGATTTCTTAAAGAAAACAACAGGGTACATGTGGCAATCTCTTTTTTTCTTCATTATTTGTGTTTTGTCATCAAAAACAAAATTGAGAAAATCTTTTTTTAAAATCATAATCCTACTTTTTTTTTTTTTAATTTGTTGCATATAACATAATTTTTCTTAAATTTCCATGTTTAAATTCACAATTTCTAGCCGTGTTATTCATGGGGGAGATCAGAATGGCTTGCAGAAGTCATGCAGAATATTCATGCTGGTAAATAATGTCATAAAAATGCAATTCTAATTTGCAATTGTTGCCATTTTTTTTAATCCCTATAATAGTTTCTTAAAGATGTTCTCCGGCTCCTGCTGAATGCCTACTTTCTTTAAAAAGCTTCTATCTTCTTGCCCCACGTCCTCAGAGGTATAGAGTGTATGGTCTGCAGAATCTCCTTCCCCCCTTCTTCTTTCCCTCAGGGGGGCTCCTCCTCATCCATCATGCCTTCTGAGAGAGCAGTTTGCTGCAGGACATGCTGTTTTTGCACATGTTAGCAGACAGTTTGGGGGATAAAAGTAGTTTGAATGATAATGATGTTGAATTTGCATTGACATTGCTGGGTGGAAAAAAAAAGAAATCTATGGTCTCTCTCCCCCTTTCTCGTGGACTCCTTCCCTTCTCTCTCCCTGCTTTTTTAACATCCATCCACTGTGTCTTTAACTGTCTTTCTTCGGGTTTTAATTGGTTTCATTCATGCCATGCAGTTTCGCTAAAGAGGAGGAGCAGCAGTGATGCTGTGATGCAGGGAGGGGGGGCGGGGGGGTCAAGATACCGTAAAGACTCAACAGGGAAAGAGAGAGTGAGAAAGAGAGAAAGAAGGTCAATCACATCTTCGTTTGCAGTGACACCTCCTTTTGTTTAAGCAGATGTTAGGAGCAGTTTTATGTCTTGAGGGGTTCTCTTCACCCCACCTGGTGTGTCCATCCACGTGTCTGTCTTTGGGTTAGTTCCATCACAGGGTGGATTAAACTGGCTCTTTGATCAGTTGAACTTGAAGTCTCCAGATGTCACCTGTCTCCCAGAAGATTCAGATGATATCAGACAGACAGGATCATGTCAGATATACATGTGATATGGCTGATGCTTTCTGATATGTATGAGTAGATTTCAGCCAGAGGTCCTGTAGCTCGGCTCGACCAGCAGGGCAGCCTGGCCTCCGCGGCCCAGCGCCAGCTCTGGATGCAGCTCTGCCTGAGCCAGGAGACATCACGATGGAGCGCCCCTCACCTTGCATAGTGCTTTGAGTGCCAAAATAATGGAACATCCACTGGAAATCAACAGCTGTGAATGCAGCGTCTGGAAACAAAAAGAGTCAGTAAAGCAATGACTAAACATGAGTAAATCAGAACAAACAGTTGTGGACGTAAAGAGCATCCTTGTCGCATGGGTTCCAAATCCACGTCTGTCCTCGGCCCTCTGGCTGCTACGCTGGGAGCATCCATGCTGGGGTTTGCTCTGAAAACAGTTCAAAAGAGGTGGAAATGTTTG
Organism: Centropyge bicolor; assembly: GCA_037975185.1. Classification (NCBI taxonomy): domain Eukaryota; kingdom Metazoa; phylum Chordata; class Actinopteri; family Pomacanthidae; genus Centropyge; species Centropyge bicolor. The sequence continues at coordinate 6,552,311 of JBBMOC010000022.1, read as the reverse complement.
CTCTCCCAATTGAAAATAGCTGACATGTGTATCAGGAGCATTTTCTTCACTGGACTCATCAGCAGGGTTGCATATGAACGTGTCACACAGAGGATGAAAATGTTCAGGTCCGTGCCAGTGACTGTCATCACTTCTACTTCTCTTCTTCTTTTTTTCTCTTTCTCTCTATCCCCCTCCCATTTTCTACAGTGAATCCCAATGGGGGGAGACGGAGGAGCAGCAGTTTAAAGTTTATTGTTTTCCTCTTCTTGTAGGTAAGGGGTTGTGGGGGGGTTAGAAACTGAGCACTGAAAAGGAAAAGGAAAGGAGAGTGTGGTGAGGATCTGAACTGAATTAGAAATGACTCTTGATCCTTAGACACCAGACCATGGCACAGAATATGATCCTGTCCTGGTCAACACTAGTCAACAAGTTGAATAATTAAAGAATTTATTGTGTGAAAAGTTCACAAATCAAAACATCATAATTTGATTACTAACACTGTGTAAAAGGAGCTAAAGGCTTTAATGTTTCAGATGAAGCATTTGGTGAGCAGTGATTTAACTATAGGCCAATCAGTGACTAACAGCCAGGTCTGGTGCAGATTAAGGTCAAAGGTCATTTTGCACACACTGTAAATCAGTGGAATGATGCTGGTGGGTAAAGTAATGCTTCCTTGGATTCTTGGATCAGATGCATGGAGCTGCAGCTGGTTGCAGTAGTTGCTCATAAATTCATGAGCTTTTTACTCCCACTGACTGCCAGGTGTAACTGCTGTGCAGCTATCTGAACCAACTGACTAAACTAATGTTAATATATGATCCTTTTAGAGTGCAGAGTAAAGGTGGTTACATGGAGTGGGGGTAGACTTATCTGACCTGAAATTTGATAAATGCTGTTTGAACAGGCTACTACCAACTGTCAAACACAAATGTAAATACAACATATATCTACACTTAGAATTCTGATTTAGTGAATCACTAATTTAAAGCCTAGTTGTGGAACTTTGCAATGGATTTTTCAGTAGCTGGTGCAACCAATTCTGATCTACTGGTGTCTGCCAATGAAATGGTTCTATCAAAGACGCCCATTTTACACCTGATGACTACAAAGATCTAGTCTTTCTTAGATTTCAGGAGACAATTATTTTACCCACCATCAGAGAAAAATAAAATTTCAGCTTTCATCAAGTTGTTTGAAAAGGTTTTGATATCTTTCTGAGGTCTGGTGTGAAACCACATTAGATATGGGCCTGTTTCCCAAAAGCATCAAGACTGGGTAAGATCACTTGTTTGCTGGTATACCTTCCATTCCTTTTTTATGATTGGCAAAACAAGGTGTTCAAAAAGTCTGTTTAATATCTTTTCCTGGAGCTTTGGCCAACATGCCACAGTCTTCACCAGCAGGTGGAGTTGTCCTAGAGCTGCAGTCTTGTCAGCAGGTGACAATGGTGGAAAGTAACTAAGTACTGTACTTACTTACGTACTTCATGATTACTTTATATGTCTACTCCACTTTAATATTAATATAAATATTTCCTTGCTACTGTACTACATTTCCTACTCCATAGAGAAATATCTTGCATACAACATGAGTATATACTGCAACATTAAGGATTAAACTAGTGATTCCCAAACAGTTTGTCTTGTGAGCCTTGACAAAAAAGCGGTGTCCAATGAGGGCACCATGTGACATGTTTCAGTTGTCTATGAGTATGAGAAGACAGATTTCCTTTTTAAACTGCTCAGATGGTTTATTCAAATGTTTGTTTAGAGTATTTTTATGTTGCTGTATTGGTACTTTTTGTTAAGAAAAATGAGTGATGAGTGAGCAAACTCCAACTGCTGATGAAGACAGTGAGGTCCAGTTGAAAGCTCCAGAACAATTGAATGTAACATGTATTTTTATGTAGAATTTATGCCATATAAGAAATTAAGTAAGAAACATAGTGATATATAGTAAATTGACCTTATGCATGTCAGCAACAGGAAAGTGCTAGAACTGTTAACTTCCTGTCAACACAATTTGTGAACAATTCAAAAGTTGAAAGTTGGCATCAGAATTCTTGATATTTTTCACCATAGAAACAGCAAGCTGCTACAGCCACACATACTAGGCTAGTTGTACTTGCTGTAAACTAGTTAAATGGAACTTGTGCCAAATATTATATTTATTATCTGATATCTACAGTTGGTCAGGTCATGTGACCTCCTCCACTTAATATGTAGAAGCAGAAACAGAACAAAGTGTGCAGGCTGCAAAAGGTCAATATTAATGCATAGAATGCTGACAACTGGTTTGTATTGCTATAATATCATCAGATTTAATTCCAGAGATGCTGTTGGCAAAGAGGCCATGGGACTTGGTTTCATTTTCTAAATGAGACTGATAATGTTCGCCATTGTAGAAACCTTTCTTTTTTAATACTGCTGCACACCTTTCCTAACAAAGATCTGACAAATGTTCAAATTCCAAGACTTCTACAATGGCTCCTAATATCATCTGTAGTTTCCAGTGGTGCTCAGAGTAAAAGTTGTTGGTACTAATGGAAACTGCAGCAACATAGTACTGTACACTAAGGCAGGGAAATAATAGGCCAAACACACCACTGAAGCAAAGAAAAGACACACCATTACAAAGCTCACCCAGGCCAGCTGACATGCAAGAACACCGAGAACACAGAGGCTGAATGTGACACTGACGCTTCTGTCTGCCTCCGTCTCACACACACACACACATACAATCTGCATCAGTCCTCGGGGGGCTGCTCAGTCCTCTGATGGGTCAAATCTTTCAATAGGAGCTAATTCAGTATCTGATGAGAGCAAAAGACGTTGTGATCATCAGGATGTTAGAGTTCAAAGTTCAAACCAGAGGACTGCAGCCAACCAGGACCGGCTCAAAGTCCAGACCAAGAGCTGAGAGTGGAGCGTCTCAGCTGGTGTGTCCTGCACATGTACAGACCAGACCTTGGCCAAAGAACGGCTTTTAGCTTTTTGTTTGATCCCACTTCCATCAGACAGGCTGGGTTTGCTGCATGAGGCGAGCTCATCTCTAATTCATTTCACTCTGGTGCCGTTTGTGTTTGCACCTGCTGTGGGATAAAACAAGACGGAGGTGGTGTTTGCGGAGGCTGTTTGACCCAGGTGTGGTGCACACACAAGGCTACACACAAGGAGAGGGTAAGAAAACAGAGTGCGGCACACGATACGAAAACACACAGAACATAAAACAAAATGTCACACGGACACAGAACCACACAGAGGTGAGGGAAGACGACACAAGGAGCAGGACGGTGCACAGGACACATTCTTACATGGAGAAGCGACTCTGCTTCTTTCCTCCTCCTCATCATCATCATCACCACACTTTTCTGTCTTCCCCAAACTTTTCATCCTCCATCTCCTCCCTCTGATGCTGCTCAGCTGACAATCCACTCAGAACACATCATTTCAGTGCACATTTCTCCCTCCTCCCCATCTGCAATGCATCACTACAGTCTCTCACTCATTGAAAGGTCTCTTCCTGTCTTTCTCCTCGCTGAAATCCAGTGAGCGGCCATTGTTTGTTTCAGGTGCAAAGCTGCTCCAATTTCACTCAGTTCCTTTTTGGTTTTTGCTGTGAGAGACTTCGGGATGGTGGGGGGTGGGGGTGGATGATTTGTTGGCGGTGTAAAGTCTCACAGAAAGAGGGACACAGTAATCAAGGAAGGATGGAAGGACAAGGGACGAGGCGAGGAGAAGACAGGAAGCACAGCTGGACAGGAAGAGCAACAGTTTTGAAGAGCGGCACAGAACAGAGCACAGACAGAGGAGAAGCTCGGCTCGGTTTCTTGTCTCTCACTTCTTCATACATACAATACATCTGTGAGGAAACATGGGTGAACGGGAACATGGGGGGGGGGGGGGGGGGGGGGCTGCTGAGGAAGAGATACCTGAGTCGTGAATGGATGGAAAGGAGAGAAACACACAAGGGGCAGGACGTTGGATTGAAGACGTCTACCTGTGAGGGCGCCTCTACACTGTGGAGCTCACCTGCTAATCAATGCAACCTCTTCAACACCTTTCAATCCTAATCCTTTACATATATTAACATAAGTTGTCTGAGAGCAGTGTCGACTCTCCATGATTCTCCACAGTCATCGACCCTGGATCACCAACTGAGGAGACTTTACAACCTCAGGTGTCACATTCAACTGTGGTGTCATTCATTTGAGAGGATTTGATAAATTGCAAATTTGGTCAAATGCAGTATTAAAGCACTTGATGTTGACGAATTCTGCAAAACCTTGGATTACATCTAGCGCCAATGTTTGTAAGAAATCTGCCTTATTCTATGTCTATGCATGACAAGTGTGATACTGCTGGGGTTAGAGGAGGATTATGCTTCTGGTTAAGATTAGCTAGCCCTCTGCATCGTCCCTGTGAAAACACACTGTGAAGACCTGTGTGCCGTCTCCTCTGTGGGTGTGTGCTCAACAATCGCAGCACAACATATATAATAACTAGGCATCTATGTGTTCACATCATTCTGTAAATTGGACAGAGTATCAGAAAGTGTTGCATTACAGGCTGTTTGTAGCCTTAATGTTACTAGCCCAGTTAAAACATGTTTTACTACCATGGAAAACACAAATTCCTGAGTGGAGAGGGGGAAGTGTCTCCTGCTGTCACTACAGAAAAAATGGACCAATAAATCAGTCAAGACTTCCTGTTGTCACTGGATGTTATGATGATGAGATTAATTGAAAAATTCATACCTTCAAAAAGTTGTTTTTAAAATGCTGTCTGCAAACAGGGGGTTGTCTCAGAATCAGGGTTATCTCATATTCAAACCAATGATGCATTATGCCTACTTAATTACATTTGCATTTAATCAAACTAGCATGGAGAGCCAAGGTGGGGGGGGTTGGTTCTACAGAGATCTGCAGCTCAGGGTTAATCTGGGCCTGATCCTTCTCCTGTGTAGGAGGTTGCACTGAATCATTGCATTCACACATTGCAGAGATATCCTTCTTCTAAACTCACTGCAGTTTAAATGCAACTACAGAGCAGAGGACAGGACAGGGGGAGATGGGACCTGACATGGACAGGCTGGGACACAGGTGATGAAAAGCAGACACACGATAATGATGGACAGGGATATTTTGGTAAGGAGGTATCTGGGGAGGAGAAGGCTCTCTCCTCTGTCTTGTAGAAGAGGATTGAGACAATGATGGAAGAAGCTGGATTTTTTTTTCATGTCTTAGTATTAGTTCACAGTTACTGCTTCTTTTTGCATATATCTGATAAGCGCAGGGCTTTCAGAATAGTTCTCTGTGAAAAGAGAAGCAAAAGAAAGAACAAAAAATCATAAGCTACGATTGTTATTATGTTTCTCTTATCATAAGTCTCTCAAGATCGATAAGAAAGCTGCGATACAAGACGTTCTATAAACGTAACCCCTCCCCATCCTGCAAAAATAAACTTTCCCACCCCCACCCAGCCCTGTTACAGTACCTAATTTGGTCTTTTTTGACCAATAGTATCTTAGCATTTTGGCATGCATAATGTCAGCCCGTCCCACCTCTTGCATTCAAAGAGGTGAAGATTTTTTTGTCCTGCATGCTTTGTTAGTGCATCTGTATGCGTCTAAACACACACATCCATACACACTCTTAGTAGTCTAAATATTATATACACATTCATTAAGCTTGAGACTAAAATCTTATCAAATGTCCTCACATTATTAATCATATCAGTATCCTTATTGCTTGCGATGGAAACCCATGCAGATTCATCTACACCACAACCTTAACATATGTACATCATCATTGACAAAAGCGACCAATCAGCAGTGGCCTTAGGGGAAGTGACAGACACACAGACAAGTGGACACTTGGAAGGGAGAGGAGGATAAGGAGATGATGAAATGGTGAGAAACGGTAGACAGGCTCAGTTAAGAGACTGGAGTGTGCGTTCACATCTATTTGTGTGTGTGTGTGTGTGTGTGTGTGTGTGTGTGTGTGTGTGTGTGTGTGTGTGTGTGTGTGCCTGGTGTGCATTTCGGGTAAAAATGATTCTCCAACTCAGAATTTAACACTGATTTCCCCGTGGATTAAAACCTCAAAATCATGAATTCATACATAATCGGGACTCCAACAAGAAACAGAAATGCATGATCCAATATTAGGGTCAAACAAAGTTAAAAGAATAACTTGATATTTTGGGAGAAATGCTTTGCCACTTTTTTGCCAACAATGAGATGAGGGATCATATAGATCAGGGCACTGTTATTTTAGCTTAGCGTTGAGAGTGGAAGCAGGGGGAACAGTTTGCCTGCCCACACTTCCAAAGCTCCCTGATGAACACATGTGTCTTTTGTTTAATCTGTGCACAAAAGGAATTGTAATAATGACGATGATGACGCATGATTTTAGGCGCGTTGTCGTCACTGTGAGGTTGCTCATTTTTACATTTCTGTTCTGTGCACATGAAACAAATGAGACACAACATGCTGATGAGTGAGCCTTCCAGGTGCTGCTTTGACCTTTGCTTAGCGCTCATCGCTTCCTGCTCATAAATGTGGCACACAGACATGAAACTGAAAGATTTTCTCATCTAATTCTTGGCAAGAAAGTTAATGTGGAACCAAATCTTAAAAGACACAGTTGTCTGCTCCTCATCTCGTGCTCTCACCTCCCAACACGTCCAGCTTCCATGTAAGGAAGTAAGAGGCAGGATAAACCTCAGAAGACAGACAGTGCTTTATGCACATGTTATGTTGGAGAGTGTGTTGGCTGTTCATGATAGTTTTTTGTTCTGCTAACTGAACACAAATCAAAAGGAATGATTCCTTGCCGACTGACAGTTCTCTGTTACTCTCTGGTGGGAGAGAGAGGAGGTGAGAGTGAGCGATGAGCACAGAGGATTTCAACAGACATGACACCTAACCAACAGACACATGATTACTGTCTACAACAATCAACAAGGTTGTACTGAAACCAAACACGTTTCTGCAACACAGGGAAATTCAGTTGAAAACAAAAAGAGCACAATTATATTTAGGAGAAAAAAAGCTTCACATTAGATGATTAAAAAACAAAAGTACATTCACCGACAGAAAGATGACATCAGCATGTGCTCACACCCACTGTTCATAATAAACATCAAAACTGAAGTGAAATCATCATTTGTCCCTCTCTCTCACACAGAAGCAAATACAAGGGAAAATGTACTTTTACTAGTTGGCATTTGTGCATCTTAGTACAGAGGTAGATGCAGGTCTGGGCACACACACACACACATGCACACACACACATCCAGGTGCACACTAGTCATGTGTGCGATGTATATGAGCAGAAACACACAGATCCAGCCGCCGCCGTCTCATTTCTCTACATTGCATATTGACTTGTATGTTTGTATGCTGTTGTTCTGTCATGCTCCCTCTCTTCTTCCACATGGCATTTTGTCGTCTGCTCTTCTTCTACCACGGGCTGTCACTCCAGTAGCCGTTCACAGTGCCTCCTACTGAGCAGCCGCAGCCGAAACAAAGAAGAGATGAACGGACAGAAGAGGAGGGAGGGGGGAAAGGAGGGTCGGGGGGTTCAGAGGGGGCAAAAACAGGGAAAGAAAGAGAAGCCAAAAAGGGAGAAAACTAAAAATATTGCCACTGGCTGCTGAGTCCCACTGGAGTCAGTGCAAGTAGAAACACTGTTGGTGGCGGTGGAGGTGGTGATGGAGGTGATGGAGGTGGTGATGGAGGTGATGGAGGTGGTGATGAGTTCAGAATGGAGGAAAACCACACTTCTCACATTCAGGCTGAGCTGCCATGTCTGAAACTTTGTCCAGATAAAGGGAAAGTCAATGCCCCCGCCACCTTGAAGGAATACTTCCTGGAGATATGTGACTTTGATTTTTTCTGAGGATGATGTGAGAGCCAGTCTCACGTCTGTGTTGAGAGCAGAGCGGAGGTCGGGACGTGCTCAGCTGGAGACAGCTCACCTGGCTCTGTGCAAAAACACATGTCTGAACTAAAGTTCACTGGTTAACAAGTCACTTGATTCGTCCATACACAATAGAAATGACTCTTTTCAGTTTGAAAGTGAGTTGTGTGTCAGGGTGATGTCTCAACGAACAACAGTGTTCTTCTGTCTCTGGGCAGTGAGATCACATGTGTGATGAGTACGTTTGCTCTATGAAGGTATAACGGTAGCAAACCTGGCAACCTCAATGTGACAAGACCTCAGAAAGTGCTCCCTGTCACTGCACCCGTCTGTTGTTCCACAGGAAACACCCCCAGCCAGGCCAGCTGCTTCCCCTGGCTCCCAGGCTCGACCCTGAGCTCAGACAGCCACATCCTGACTCCAGCCACCAACTTACCATCAGAGTTCAGATGGGAGAGGCGTCAACCTTCTCATCTCACCCTCAGAAAGAAAGCAAATCATTGTTCCTTGTATTATTCCTTTAAACCCATAATGACTAAATGAGAGCATGAGAAAGACATGAGAAGCAGTCATCTCTTTCTTCCAGCTTCGCAGCTCAGCCTTCTGCTGCGAGCCCAGGTGAGAGTGCATGGAGAGCAGGTGAGGAGTGACGGTGTGGGGAAGATAACCCAGAGCCCCTGGCTCCACTTTCTAACCCAACGTCTACACTGGAGCTTTTGGTGAGGCTGAAGGACAGTTCATTATGTATGTTCACTTTTTTTTTTGTTATTTTCCTATAGCTGCTTTTGTCTGTTTGTTATATGAGATATGTTTTATGGAGCAGCTGTACAGTGTTAGTTGAGTGAACTCTGCTCTTTATGCCATACTGGATGTTCCTCCCCTAGCATCCTATAATCCCCACTGACAGTGATTCCCAACCAACTGTGTTGTGATCTCTTAACAACAACTTAACTTCTCAAATCAGGGCAGGAGCTGCCATTGAAAACACTTCATATCTTTTGTGTGTATTTAGATTTTTTTTCATCTTGGGGCACATTTGCATTCTGCAGATAAACAGATATTGGATAAATAAGCTGACTAAGGGCTCCATGAAATTTCACCACTTTTAGGCCAATGAAAAAGTAATAAATAAAGGATTAAGTATTTTTCACATAGCGTAATTCATAGAGTCACCTGTGAAGCTTTCCTAACTTCATGCTGGTTAATAATGTAAGACAATACAACAGATTGAAGAATAGAAGAAATAAAAAATACATTTTTACATGCTTTGGTGACTATTTGCAGTCCCCCGGGAATAGTATAGATGTTGAACTAACCTGACTAACCTGACCTCAGTATTTGCCCTGTCTAAAATAACAGGCACGTGTGGCACAATGAAATGAAGGCCTGCCCCTAATAAAGGCTGGGTAAAAGGAACTGAGTGCAATACTGTAACCTTCCTCGCATGAATACAAACAGAAATGTCTATATTCCCATCATGTTTTCCACATGGTTTTCAATCATTAATCATATAGTCATATATTCATTTAACAGTGGTGGATGGAAATGCAAATTAATTCACATCTTCTTTTGCTTTTTTTTCCTTTTTAATCTGATAAAATGTGCAATATTTTTTTTTGAAGGAATCTCTGGTTGGGGTTATCAAGACAGGACAAGATGTACAGATATCCTTTGTGTGCACATTAAAACATTTGAATAAAAAAACAAAAAACAAGAATGGTACTACAGGCCTGTATTTAATATATAAGTATTATAAGGATAATTGCTTTATTTTGATGCTTTTTAGGGGTCTAGAGTGGTAAAATAATCACTAATTCATGAACAAAAAACCCCCCACAGTTTTATTTTTCATAAATATACTTCATGTAATTTCATATCAATTGAATCATCAGGTTTATCTTGCAGCTGCTCATGGGCTCCAGGTTGGGAACCACTGTCCTATGACTTTCATTTCACCCTTAAAAAGACATCCACGCTTTTTAACACCTGTTCCCCCGCTGTTCACAGTAATACAGAAATATTTCTCTTCCAGTCTTCTTGCAGTACATCCTGTGAGTGTCTGAGCAGAGTCTGAAGCCTGAGGAGGAAGGGGTGCCGCTGCTTTTCTAAGCTGCTTATGAAGGTGATAAACTCCTGCTCTCCTGTATCTGGGTACTAAAGAGATACACTGAGAACAAACTATATGTCTGTGTGTGCTGATGTGTGGAAGAGAGGTTGTTTCATCTAAGTCTAACACAAAGAACTGAACATCTACAGCCTCCATGGCTTTTTTCAAAGGTGCAGAGGTGCTACAGTTTGGGGTACTCCCATGTCAGAGATATGCTTTTGACGTTAGCGTACAAAGATGTCTTTACTTTTTCAGTCTACTTGTAGCTATAGAGTATGCTCTTATTCTGGAGAGTCTCATGAGTAAAAGCATGCATGCTGCAGTAATATGTGTGTGTCTATGTGTGTGTGCGAATGTGCATTCTGAGGCTTACTATTAGAAAAGTCTCTTATTCATAGCTACTCTTAAGTATCAGTCTTAAAGCATTGAAGTGCAAGTGCAGTCGAGATACAGGCAAGAAGTAGCACAGGGAAAGCTAAAGGTAAACTAACTCAACTATCATATCAGTCTAAACTAACCTAGACTCTATCCCTGTTAGTAAGGCAGGTGTGTTAGTGTGTGTTTGTGTATTTTAAAATACATTTGCTTAAGTGTCTATCTCAGCTTAATCAGTAAGGTTTAGCTATTCTGTGGTTTTAAAATAGGCCTAGAAGAACTTGAATTCATTGTTGTCTTGATCAAGAAGAAAATGTGTGAGTAATGGTCATGAGATAGCAGCTAGGATGAATTTTCAATGAGACACTCCATTCATGTTGATGCTGTTGATTCTTTTGCACGGTCCCCTCTCCACCCCCCAAAAAGAAAAAAAAAAAGAATTATATATATTTTTGCTGTTGTTGTTGTTGTTGACATTTTGTTGTTTGTGTTTCCCTGTTGGTTAAGCTACAAGATGGAGGGAATGGGGGAGTGGCATCGCCTAAGGCCAGGTGGCTCAAACGGCTCGAAGGTGGAGTTGGTGATGGGGGTGAGGCGCAGCGGGGCGCCTGTCATCCCGGAGATATTATTGAGGCTGCGTGACTTTTCATAACCTGTGGCTACATGAAGATGACAAGCACAGGTAAAAGGGAAGAGGTTAGAGTCGGGGTTATGAATGGTCAGTCATATTAGCAAATGACATAGTCAGAATTAAAGTTTTCATGATAATGGTAAAAAGTTGAAATGTAAAGAATGTGTTGTTGGATGGAAGTGCAATTTTTTCATGACAGAAAGTAATGTTATGATATATTCATTTATGTTATGTTATGAGAGCATTGCACATTAGAAATAGCAAATATAAACCATTTGTTACAGTTACAAGCAGTTGTAAATGAAACAAAGTTGAAAAAAAGATAAATAACTCAAAACAAAACCAGCCCAAACGAAGTAAAATATTTCAGACCAAAGGAGGAAGTTAGAAAAAGACAGACAGACAGACAGATGGTGGAGGGACAAACAGATGGACAGACAGACAGAGACAGGACAAAACAGGAATATTGGTTACGAAAATCAGCTATCAGTTGCCACAATATCCCTTAGACACCTAGGGGTGGCGCTGTGTAGCACCCACATGAACTGTACAGGGGACGGAGAAAATGCACTAGTCCAGTAGATGTACACAAATCTCTTTGATCTGAATACATCCCATAATATTTTTGCATTTGTACATTTACTGGACTACCTGCTCTGAGATTCCCAAAAGCACATCATTCGTGGTTGTTAAGGAACAAGAGACACAGCTGCACATGTGCTCTAAAGATTTTTGTGAAGCTCAGAGCGACTCAGGTGGGTAAATCATCTGGAGCTGAGCACTGAGCACTGAAACACCAAGCACAATCCTGATCATGGTCACGCTCCAATGTTAAACAGACTGCACTTCACTGAGGAAGCTTGGATCTCAGAGTCCAGGTGTTTTAGCCAGTCTACCAGCAGTGACAGGCTGCTGTGAACAGGGAGCGGTCAGTTAGACAGACAGACAGACAGACAGACAGGCAGACTGACTGAAGACAAACCTTCTCCAAGGTCAGGACCAGGTCTGGGCTGCTCTTTATCACAGGGGAAACTGTCAGGAGACCAAAAGTCCACAGCCATGCTACGAAGCTCTGGGAGGCTGGATCAGCACGCCAGCAATATTAACATGCCGATGCTATGTTATTATAATGTACCATGTTCACTGTCTTGGTTTAGCATGTTAGCATACTATACTACCTCAGCTGAGCTTGTTTTTTTTTGACGGGCAGATTGAATCAGCAGTGACAGAATTGGTGACTTTCAACATGTTGGGTGGATTTTTTTCACCATGAACGACGAACCTAGCTCATACATGATCACAATATTTAACATTTAAAGAAAAAGCCTATAAGAAGTGGAATACTTTGATATTTGACTGTTGAATTTGCATGAATTTTTATCATTGCCTGATGAGTACTGGCTTTTTCTTATGGTGGTGATTTGAGGGTTTAAAGAACCCACTGTGGAATATCAGCTTCTACTGGGAAAGATACTGGTGTCGCTCTGATTTTTACATTTGAGATTTCTGTGTTGTACTGTGATGGGCTCAAAGAGTGAAGAACCAAATACATTTATTTTGACAAATCAGTCATCTGCCATGTTGTCGCGAATCGCGAATTGTCACACACACTGTGTCAGATCAGACGATTATAGAGTCATAAGTTCTTGGCTGGGAGATGTGACAGACTACATGTTGCTCCCCAATCAATCCTCCTTGAAGTGCCAACAACATAATTCCTCTTTTGTTTTGCCATGTTCATAGTTGTGCACGGAAGACAGAAAAAGATCTAGTCTTTTGTTGGGACTTCCTGAGGCGTCCCAGATGCAGTGCCAGGTGTTGTCCACTATTACACACTACATGGGACCAACTGTCCTGCCCTGTCCCTGACCCAGCAGCCCACGTCTGCCAGATCTAGGGTTAGCTTATAATGTGTCCTTTGAACCAAGAATTAGTCACAAATTGACACAAAGCGTCCAAAGGGACGTCCATCTGAGAGTAAATACAACACAAGCAGGGATCCAGTCTGGAGAAAACAACCTGGATCAGTGCGATAAAACAAAGCTCAGGTGAGAGAGGGCCTGTGCCTATAGGGAGTGAGGAGGGATACATGACAACATACAATTAGACAATACTTTTGACCTTGGGCCCTTTTGAGGTGGTTGTGTCAGGCGCCTTTCATTGGCAAAGCGTAGTGAGCGGGAGGGAGATCCTGCTTTAGTGTCTACTTCAATGACCAGAAATGGATCTGTAAGAATACCTGTGATAATACATTATGGTCTGTTGAGGCTACAGTCTGCCTCCACCACCATGGATTTGCCTGTCTGGGCTTGAATATTTCAGTCTCAGCGATTCTGTCATGCCAACAAACACCTAACATTTAACAAGTCTCAGGTGTAGTGATGTCAGAGCTGCCATGTACTGATGGCTGTTAGCCCCCAAGCATAACACTCAAGTCATAGAAAAAGCTGACAGTAAAGTACTAAAGGACATCTTTACCTTGCACTTTCATCACAATGACTCCAGCAATAAACAACTGCAACTCAATACCTACATAACCCACCAACACATGATACACCAGAGTTTTTAATTACTCATCAACACCTCTCAGGAAGGACCTGCCCTTGTGAGGTGAGTCAAGGATCAGTGTCAACTCCACAGAAACCTGAGTTGGATGTTGCATAAAGAGGAAGTGAGACACTTATCTGAGACCAGTAACAGAACTTTGTAAAATTGTCTTTCTGGGATGGAATTAGTTAAGAGCTTAATTTACTGTTTTGCCTCATATTGCTGACCCTAGTTTCAAAGTATAAAATCTCACATCCTGTATAGCCTGACAGATGGTAGTAAGAAAGTGTCAGTGGCTGTAGTCTGCTGAATTTGTGTCAGTTACAATGGATGCCAACTGTTTTACACATGACTACTTAGTGGTAGGACTTGTAACAGTTCAAATGATTGTTTTTGCCCACTACTGTTTCCAAAGTCAATAATAAGACGTCCTTCAGAAAAATGGGAATTTGAGTAACAACAATTCCATGACAATTTGCTAAACTCCATCTGCTGAGGTACGTGTTTATGTGTGGAGTCACATACTAAGGTACTATTCCTACAAAGGAGGCTATGACATCAGACTGAGTGCGTATTCTGTTTCAACTGAGTACATGGATTTCGTGTCCGTAAGAAATGTCCAGATGTATAATAATAACACACTCAACTGCTCCAAAATGCACAGCTTCTCTTCAGACTGTCCAGTATCGGACTGTAAGGCAGGTGGTTCCAGCATCACACTGTAGTTTTGCTTTGTTTATTTCAGTTTTTGTTGAAAAAAACATTTGTATGTTTCAATACTTTTTCATTATTAAATTCACTTCTGTGAATTTTTGGGGCAAAGAAATCTGTAGATTTCAAATGTTGCCAGTTTTATGAAAATTGATGGTGTCTTGCAACATTTTTGGAGTTGTGAAGTGTCTTCAGGGATAGCTAGCTGGCCAGCAAACATGGCATGCTCACAGACGACTCTTAGTCCACAGTCACACAAATCAGTGCAGCCGACACAGCAAACGACTTCAACAACATGTCTATCAACATGTCTCTCAACATGTATAACAACATGTATAACAACATGTCTAGCAATGTCTACAGCAACTGCATCATATTTATTCAGTTTATTTAAATACTTTAATTATACCTTCGTGTGGACAGTCTGCTGGTAACGGCATACTTAGTTGTTCATTCAGTAGGCAGTATGCAGTATATACTGATAGAGTATGTAGTAGAAGGTACGCCAGTATACTATTTCAAACACACACTGTGTGAGCTAAAGTTCCACAGCAGCCACTAGTGGCCTTACAGGTCATAGCAGTCCATCAAGAGTATTCTGCATTACTTTCTTTGCCTTGGGACAGGTCATATTTTCTTGCCGACCTAATTTGATGACAGAGATCTGATAACAATGACAGGTGAATCAAGATATCAAGAATGCTCAATAATAAAAGTGTAACTTCAAAGCCTGATGATCGGACATCATTGTCCAGATTGTAGATGTATTAAGTTTCTCATGGCTAGAAAAGTTTTTTATTATTTATTTTTAACAGTCAGTTTCCAGGTCTACAGATATTGACAATTTAATTTTTTTTATGGTGAGTATCATCCAAAGGCAATAGTTCTATGGTACTGGTTTTCTTTCTCCTAATTGTGTCAGATCACATTTTGCATCTTATCTCTCCCATCAGTTACTTCCATTACTTCTGTCTGGAACAAATACAGACTGGATGACATGTTAACATTTCGAAAAGTACAATATTTTCCCTTACTGTTTTATTTTGAGAACAATGTTGCCAAAGTTTCTACAGAACATCTTTCTTTCATTGCTTATTGTCAAGGTATCTTCAAAAGGTACTGATATGGTTCTTGGGCACTGAGATGCAACAGTAATTGAAAATAAAAACAATCCTTCTTAGAATGTAAACTTAAAAATTACACGGACTATTAATATGCAACCACCTGTAATAACGTGCTTGCAAAATAATAAAAACTGTCTGGATAATTTTCAGCTCTGCTCTTTGTGTCCCATCCCTCCAATGGCTGAGCCTATTTACTGACACAGTGTCCAACCACGGTCTCAGTATACAGAGGCCTATTGTATGAAGTCTGTGGTGGTAGCTTTGGCTGAATAAGCCAATGATAAGTTCTCTGTGAGATACTGCTTAAACCACAGGAGGCATTCTGGGTACTGGATACCGCAGCGACAGATCTGGGTCACCATGTTCTAAAGGCCTGGCTATTCAATGTCCTGTATATATGTGTGTATCTGTGTGTGTGTTTGTGTGTGAGTGTGGGTTCACTTATGTCCAAACTGGGGACATACACTAGACTCAAGAACAGTTGATTCGGGACAGCAGTGCAATTGTGGAAAAAAGTTGTGTCTCCAATTTGGAAAACTGTGATTTTTAGGTCAAAGGTTAAGGTTAAGATTAAGATTAAGATTAGGGTTAGGTTAAGGTCAGGTAGTCCTTCAGGTTAGTCCCGTTAGTGAGTGTATGTCTATGTAAATTCTCCAAAAGCGACATAAGACTGTGTGTGTGTGTGTGTGTGTGTGTGTGTGTGTGTGTGTGTGTGTGTATATGTGTGTGTGTGTTCATGAATATCAAAATCTTTTACATTAGGCCTCATATCTGAGAGCAGCATTTGCAGAGTGTGTGCGCTGTGTGTGAACAGTCAACATGTGCAATGATTCTACAATATCATTCTGACATGAATGACCCATGTCATGCCAGCCTCATATGTGTGTGTGTGTGTGTGTGTGTGTGTGTGTGTGTGTGTGTGTGTATTTGTGCATGTTTACTGTGTAACAGCACACAATCTGCTCTGTTTAAAGAGCGTTTGCAACTTCAAGTCCTGTAAGCACAGGAATAAATCAGCAGCACCGAAGCTCTTCGCTGACTGTGATACACACAGAACAGCAGCAGTGTCAGACTGACTGGAATCAATAACCTACAGTTTCATACATACAGTGCTTTAAAGATTCAAATGCAGTGGCTGCTTGTAGTGTGGCTATCACTGTACACAGAGTCAGGCTGAAAGGTGCTCAGCATCTATAATGAGTGCCTCTCTGCAGTTTGCTCCGCGGCACATGCAGCATCAGGCAGCTTCAGCTATGATCTGCCACTTAATGCCTGGTGTCATGCTCACAGCCTCTGATGTCACCTCATCTAGTATTGTCATGTCTTCTATGACATTTCATGAATGTAGTGTGTGTTCTCTGAGGAAAGGAAGTTTCCAAATAAGGTCTCTTTTTTTGTCCACCCTGTTTCTCTGAGACACAACTGAGCTCATTTTAACCATTTTCTCATTTGTGTTAAATTCAACTCCTGAGAAACAGCCTGGCTCTGGTCTCAGCCTGATCCTAATTTAAGATCTTAAAGTGTTCTATTTTTTCTCTCACTGACTGATCTTTATTTGTCTGAAACAATCAGTTCTTGAGATAATGGTAAAAATCCAAAAAGAGAACTTCAGTGATTTGTCAAAATACATTCCAAATGTCTTCTAAACAAGAGCATTATTTGTGGAGTAGCTGCCCTGCTGGGCCTGCTGGTGGTGCTAGAGGGAGGGTAAGGAGGGACAGGATCATTTCTCCTACACTGACTTTTTATGTTGCTCCTCATTTCTGCTAAAGGGGGGTCAAGAGATGGAACTAAATTCAGTCATCTCTGAATAAGAAGATGATGTATTTGTGATGAGACAGCAGCAAAGTTTTCATTAGGGTTTTCAGTTCACCAGCTTTTCAGAGTTGCTGTTGTTTGCAGCAGGATTTTCAAATATGCTTATGTTACAAATGCCATAATAAGAATGCAATGAAAAGATAAAACTGCACTTTTACTGGTTTTCAGCAAGTTGCTTTGTATCTAACTACAGACAATATTTTAAACGGGAAACTTGTCTGACTCTCGTATAAGTGTGGTCACCAGGATTAAGATAACTATTGATCAGCAAATGCCTCCAAACTTCAGTCTGGTTGCTCCTTAACCCACAACATCTCATTTTTAATGTCTTCATATGGTCATTAGATGAGACTTGAGTGTCAAGGCTTTGCAGTGATAATTGATTATATTTTTGAAGTAACTTGCCGAATACTTCATGTTGTATTTAACAAACATTACAGGTAGTTTTAAACTGGAGCATACACACACACAAACACAAGCCTCGTTTGAGCCCCATCAGCTTCATAAAGTCATGTTAAGATTACACTATGATCGCACATTTTCAACATCGTACTTAAGTTAAAATACCAGTGTCTGACAGCTTTGATATTTGAAATAGAAACTACTGATCCTGCTTAGACTTTCTGGGGTATGTGAGGATGTGATGTCACCAGGTTAATACATAGCCTTAATCATTCGCATCACAAACTGCTTACAAAAGAGAAAATAAACATCAAAGGTTCTCAAGCTCGCCACATGTTTTGTGATTTGATTTAATGATGTTGGTCTAGGACAACGTTGCTTTCTATACTATCCAGATATGCTACAACTGAACACTCACACATGTGGGCGTCAAGAGGAGTCAGGTGTGCTGGTCACAGGCTCTGATCCAACTCTTGTCCAGATTCAGTCGAGACATTAAGTACTTCAAGATTCAGTAAAATGATTTCACTGTCTGCTTTAGTTTCCTCTGACAAAGAAGTTTGGCTAACACTGACTGGGGTATGACCAGATGTGTAACATGTCCAATCCACTAACACTTTCAGCTATACTGGTAGTAACTGTTCTAAATATAGTTGGAAATATGTTCTGCAGTATGGTATTTATATATCCTGAGAACAGAAACATGTTAGGAAATGTACTCGCACTCTAGACTCTAGTTTCTGATGACCTTAAAGTTTAGAGGTAAAGGGGTACTTTTTTTTTCTTTTCTTCTTCTTCTTTTTTTTTTTTTTTTTAGCAAATTAGTAAAGCAGAATTGCAGTTAAATAAAGTTGGAGGACTTGTGAGAAGCAAACAAAAAACAAACAAACAAAACAGAAAATCAAAGTAGCAGGGTCCAAGACTTCCGGATTTATTAGTCTCTAATGTGGGTCAAGCTCCAAAACACTTGATCCTCTGATTCCCATAATGCAATTTGATCGTGTCATTCACTAGAGCAGTGGTTCTCAAACTGTGGTACTGAGCTCCCTCTAGTGGTACGTGGAGGAAGGTCAGAAAAAAAATACTAATATAGTAAAATAGTACAAAACTTTGAATTAAAACATAAAACATTGAATTCATGTTTAAAATAAGCACTGTCTTTCCTTTATTTTTGTCTGAATATCAGCCTGCTGTGTCTTCCGGTAAAATGCAGAGAGGGAAGATGAGTGGTTCAAGACCATTGCAATCGTGGCTTCAAACTGGAACGTTTCCGAAGAGGACATTTTCAGGCAGCCGCCGTGAAAATGAAGCGCAAGAGCTAGCATAAGTGCTAGCGGCTACTCGAGAGGCGCCAATGAAGTGTTGACTGCAGCTAGCACCCAGCGGCGCAAACCAGTCAGGAAATATGACTCCAGCTAGCTCAAATTTGGATTTATTTGGCACGGGACCGACGAAGAGCCGAGGCCCAGTGTGTGGTATGATGTGGAGTAGGCTACTCAGCGCTTTCGGATAAGGCTGCGCGCTTTCTCCTTCCTTTCACGACTACATGAAGCTCGAGCGAAAGTTGAGCCAGGAAGACATCATCCTTCAATTTACGATCTTTGGCTCACCTTTCCTACTGCGCTTGTGCATGCTCTTTCCCGCTGTCAGCGCTGGGGGCGTCACTAGCAATCAGCTGTCTCTCCAGCTGTTCTCTACCAGCCAATGGCACGCTGTCACATCTTCACGTGTAACCAATCATCTCCATGCTCTCCTTCAAAATACGTGCTTCTCTGCCCTAGCTCTTTCTCGTCAATGATCCGCGCACCCCTCCACCTCCCCATCTCCACCTCGCCTTGGCAGTGTCGTCATCCTCTCCTCACTCTCCCATGGAATCAGATCCCGTCTGGGTCCAGGAGGCAGCCACCCTTTCCTCATCTAAGAGTCCGCATCACTGGAGCTGCGGAGTCCGGACCCTCGTTCGCAGGCCTCCGACTGCACACGTCTCGTTCAGTTCCGTTATTATCACTATCGTCATGTATGGATTGTAGTATTGCATGTTCTCCCTTCCCCCGTCTGTCTCTCTGTCTCTCTGCGGCAGATGACTGTCCATCACTGAGCCTGGTTCTGTCCGAGGTTTCTCCCTGTTAAGAGGAAGTTTTTCCTCGCCACCGTCGCCAAGTGCTTGCTCGTGATGAGAAATGTTGGGTCTCTATCAGTCTTTTTAAAAAGTGTGGTCTAGTCCCGCTCTGTTTGTTAAGTGCTTGAGTTGACTTTCATTGTATTTGATGCTATTTCAAATAAGATTGAATTGAAACTGAATCACCCATCCGGCTTCTCAGCCTCCATTT
The DNA here is from genome assembly GCA_037975185.1 of Centropyge bicolor. Lineage (NCBI taxonomy): Eukaryota > Metazoa > Chordata > Actinopteri > Pomacanthidae > Centropyge > Centropyge bicolor. Next base: position 6,532,360 of record JBBMOC010000022.1, on the reverse strand, counting down.
GCCACCACCACCGCCAGTGCAGGACTCTGGGGGGGGGGTTCATCCAGCACCGACTGGGATTGCATCTTCAATCAAGTCGTCTCCCCCCAGAGCCCAAATCGCCAAAGATTCTCTGTCAAGTCGCTTATCAATTCCTATCATGTCTCACTTTATAATAAATTATTTCCTCACATTCTCGTCTCTCCTGGTTGAAATATTATTGTTCTGACAGCTGTGTGTTTTTGGTCCCACATGTGAAGAAGGTGACAGTGATGACAAAAAAGATCTTCATGAGTTGTTCATACCAACATAATGGACTGACTTTTCTAATGTGACTGTTCAATCTTGTTATAGATCTGTGATTTTTTTTTTTTAATGTTTCTTATCTTTGTTGCTAAAAAATCTCTTTGGAATTTGGATTATCTGTGACCTTGATAAGAAGATTAAAAAAAAAAACAAAACAAACAAAAAAAAGAAACAGAACATATCTGCCAGCTGGTTCTGCCAGCATACTGTGTGTGTGTGTGTGTGTGTGTGTGTGTGTGTGTGTGTGTGTGTGTGTGTGTGTGAATGAATGAAATACAGCTGTTATTCTTCATGTTCTCACTTGCTGTGTGTGTGAGAGGTTTGGAGGTGCCACACCTTGTTAGGATGAGTTTAAGTGTCTGTTATAATGCTGCTGTTGTACAGTGTGGCTGTGGCTGGCAACAATGACCAATAAATAATCCTCATATTCAGAGTAAGCATGCTTCCTTTGTGAACTTTTCATAGCTAATATGGTAAGCCTTCACTACTGTAAGTTCAGGTCGGTCATAATGGTGGTACTTGGATAGCTCGATATTTTCTCTGGTGGTACACACTGTAAAAAGTTTGAGAACCACGGCACTAGAGCCTTCCTGCTTGGTAAATATATTAGTCATTAAAACTCCATAGCCCTGATCTGTAACAAAGGCTATCTTTAAACCCAAGAGCATATTCTACATGTGTATTCACAGGCTGGGTAGTACTCTTAATGACAAGTAATCTGATGTTAATGTGTACAATAAAGACAACTAGAGTGACGGTAAGCCTTAATGGGTGGAGTTAAATTTAAGTCAATAAAATTTGAAAGCCTGTGAGAAAAGGCAAGAAAAGAGCAAGGTGACCTACTTAGTGTAATTGATACTGTTTTAAAAAGTGCAATCAAGTCATAATCCCATCTAGTTAGTGATAGCCATTTGGCTCATGTTCCAGTTTCACACTAATCCTGTTCAACCTAGTTAAAATAGCTTTATTATTATTAAATTATTTTGGGTCCCTGAACAGTTCTATGTTTAGTCTTATTTGTCGACTGATTCTCTTCAAAGCCAAAGCAAGAAGCTAAGCGAGCGTACAGTATATCTGTCAGCTGTGCTGTGATGGCAACTTGTTGTACATACCTCCACTCAGTCAGACTTTAGTAACACAACGCAGGGGCAGAGACTGAGGAGGATAGCCTGAGGATGGGATGGATACACCAGTGTTAGAATGGGAGGGGGAGACACGAAGGAGGAGGGAGAAGAAAGAGAAAGGAGGGAGGCACAAGGGATGAGAGGACAGGGCAGAGGAGATGGGGAAGAGGAAGTGGAAACACGGGGGGGGGGGGGGGGGGTGAATGGAATGGAGTAAGCTACACAACTTTTTCATTCTGTCCCTACACAGGAATAAGTAAATTACTGACCATTGTTTGGTATATAGTTTTAATACTGTACTGTATATACCACAGTGGGTGCTCTTGTATGAAATTTAAAATAATTACCAAATTTCAAAAGAAGTAGTACCATATATGAAACAAAAGCTGGCACCAGTGTCATCAGTACAGTATGTTGTGAAATGCTATGTAGGTCTTACTCCCTGGTCTACGATCATCTTACGTTCCAACTGTGCCCAGGCTGCATCTCATCTTGTATATATCTGTCTTTTTTTACTTATACTATTTTTGATACTTTTGTAACTTAACTATTGCACTGAAAGGAGGAGCTCTCCAATCTCGTTGTACATCCTGTATAATGACAATAAAGGAATTCTGATTCTGATTCTGATTCTGAACATTGTCAAATGTAAAGGATCTGTCAGCACCACTATCTCATTTATATTTGCATCAATAATTGGAAATCTAATGACTGTATGTGACAATTTGAACTTTAATGTTAAAGGATAAGGCTGGTGTTATTGCATATTTTTTACTGTCAACAAATCTCATCAAAAAGACCAAAACCAGCAAATATGTCTCTCAGTACTTTCTGTCTGTGGCTCTCTGTTCCAAGCCTTTCAGTGACACGTGAAGGATGACTCCCATCCTGCAGCGGGCTGCATGGCACCACTCAAGGTGTGTCAGGCAGAAATGACCAGCAGGTGCACCTGTGCTTGCACTCAGTTCATCTGTGAACAGAGCAGTTGGACAGACTGGAGGGCTGCCACAGAAGACTGCACCAGGGCTGGAAGGGCGAGCTACACACTCAGTGTCTGTTGGATGAACGACAGACCAACCAGGACAGACAACATGGCTGGCACGGCAATGAGCAAAGGATCCTGGGAGAATGCGACTGTGGGTGGTTCAAAGTGACCCGACCTGGACCTGCAAATCCACTAGGAGGCAAAATGTGGTGGCAGCCACCAGATCCAAGCTTGCACTGCAGTAGCAAGTGAGACATGGAGGAACCAGTGCCAGGCCGAGCAGCACAGCACTTCTGATCTGTCTCAGCTGGAGAGAGAGAGGAGACCAGGAGACCACAGCCCTGATCTCACTGTCTCAGCTGGTGAGAGAGAGGAGACCAGGAGACCACAGCCCTGATCTCACTGTCTCTGCTGGTGAGAGAGAGGAGACCAGGAGACCACAGCCCACAGTGTGAGCATCACAAAGACCAAGCAGGGAGCCCACAAGAGCAACACTGGAGAAAATTCAATGTCAAGAAAGGCAAAAAAAAAAAAAAGATTCTTCATAGGAGGCTCATTCCCAAACAGAGTGGAAAACAGAGGAGATGAATCCTCCAGCTCGTAAAGGAGCAACTCGATCAAAGTCAGACTTATACACCTGAGGCAAACTGAAAGAATCAGGAAACACAGAAGCCGCAGAGAGAAAGTAAGAGTGACCCTCTTCAACATGAGCCCCCCCACCCCATGGTCTTATGTCCGACAGGTGTTCATTCTCAACACATCCCAGTCAGGTCAACAACCCCCAGCATGCACCCCCAGACTCCTGACAGGGGCTGAGGAGCTGCTAACATGGCCCAGAAAAATACAGCCAAGCCCCGTCGTCTCTCAGTCCAGAACAGACTCTGGGAGGACAATGTCTCTTTCTCAGTTGATGTTGAAAAACCCTGCTTTTCATGGACCATGTTGGGCTGATGTGGCAGAGCGAGGTTTGGATGGGAACAGCACAGAGATGTGGTACAAAGCCACAAAAAAAGGAAAGATCTTGTGATCCCTAAAGTTATGAAGATGGAGGAGGAGTGCTACAAAGTCAGAGCTTCAGAGGCTGTGAATCCTGATCAGGGCTCTGCACAATACCCTCCTCAGTCCCCAGAACCTCGGAGTGGTGTCTCCTGTCCCCCAGAGGCAGGTGGAGCATGAGAGCTGACAGCCTGCCTGTGCTCACATCTCTCAGGACAGCTACATGTAGGCTTCCTTTATGAGAAAGAAGGAAAAGCACACAAGTGCTCACAAGCAGGAAGACTCTCAAAGACATGGCAGAACCAGGGGGCTTTTGGCTGTGGCTGAAGAAGACTGAAGGGCGGCTCCTCTGTGAAGGGCGGCTCCTCTGTGAAGGGTGGCGACTTGTGTCTGAGCGTCTGCAGCTGGATCCATCTGGATTTATACCTGAATCTTCCTTCAGACATTCATCTTCCTCTCAGGATGAACTACAATAACTGTAGTGGTCCTCTGAAATATCTGTCCAGTACTTTGTCCAGATTTATGTCCAAATGCTATCAAAACTAATGACGTTCCCATTGGACTTCACTGTACTTTGTGTTCTTGGAAACATGCTAAAGTAAGAGACACTCTGACAAACATTGATACCTACACATGTTAACATTGCCACTGTGAGCACTGTGATCAGAACACTGATAGTATTTTGCTCAAAACCTTTGTGTGGAAACAGCTGGTCACTGTAGTTTTTAGTAAATGTTACTCAAACAAGAGGAAGTAGTGCAGATGTTGGGGAACAGACCATGGGCAGGGAACACAGGGGCCCTCTACAAGAAGCGCAGAGCTGCCTCTACGTCCTGCACAGGCTCAGAGGCTTCATGTTTGATGTTTGACCGGCCTGAGGTGGGGAGCAATATCTTTTCTGCTGCCATGTGCCAGGAACACGGTGAGAGAGACGCTCAACAAGCAATCAGTGATTGGAATGACTCTTCTGTTACTTTTTGGCACATTGCAATACATTTTCTAACTTATATCTTTATATTAAAATTCACATTCATTTTGCACACCTCATTGCAGACTTGTATGAATGCATGTGCTTCAAAGGGCATACTTTTTACTTTGTTCCTTTGATTCTAGTGCCTGACATTTGTTTTTGCACTGTCATTCGTACTGAGTGGTTTGTTTGTGTAGCTGCTGTGGCATCTGAATTTCTCCATGAGATCCACACTTGGTGATTCAGTAAGTATTCGGGGCAGCAGGGCTTCGTATGTGGGACTGAGTCAAGATAAACTCCAGTGTATGCGTGTGTTCCTGGTAATGAAGAAACACATCACCCAGGGCACCAGCGTGGCTCACTGGTGTGTTTCTAATCGTTTTTGGACAGAAATAGAGCTGTATGGCACAGAGGAATAAGATGATACACACACAATACTGACTATAGGACACATTGTTGGTTTGGTCTGTTAAAGTGGAAAATATAGAATATCACCAGACTTCCTTTAAAACTCAGTACTTGTGTAGACTATCTGGAGATCTGCAGATAGAAACCACATAATGTCTATATGAGTTATGAGCTATGGTCTATGGCCGTTGGAATGGATTCATGAGATTCCTGCAGGGAAAGGGAGACGACAGGTACATGTGAAAATGGAGAGTGATGAGAGGGTGGTGGTGGACAGAGCGATGCAGGGAGGCCAACGAAGGGACTGGGAAAGAGGAGGGCAGGAAGGAGGAAGGGGAAGGGGAAGGGGAAGGGGAAGGGGAAGGCTTGGGAAGGAGGTAGTGTACACAGAAGTGAACAACCACTGCAAATACTATTCTAACAACAATCTGCATGCAAAATATATCAACATGTGTTTCAGTTTATAACAAAATGCTAATCATTTCCAAGTTGTTTGGAGATAATTACAGAGGTGTTGTTTTTTTTTTTTTACTTAATTAACAGAATGTATTCACAGGCATACAGTGTATAGACCTCAAATTTATTTTTACCACTTGAAACCACATGTGGATTTAAGATTGTCAGGAGATAATATTTGCATCAAATACAGAAAATGCAGTATCACCAACACATTGAGTCAGAGGGTTAAAAAGTACATACATCCATATAACATGTATGTATGTGACACAGCTCACTCACAATAGAGATAGGAAACAGACAGAAAGACAAAGAGGAAAGACACACAGAGACAGACAGGAGTAGCAAAAAGAAAAGAAAAATACATAGAGAGAGTCTTACTGTTGTCATATGAATTCAAAGACAATATTAAAGAGAACAGTGTGGAAACAGATGATAAACACCATGGTTATGTGAAGATGCACATGCAGAACATTTGTAAAGATGAAGCATGCAGTAAAACCAGATAATAGGAGATAATACTGTAATAATAATGAAAAAATGCTAACAATAGTTATATAAATATCAAATGTGGTATGTGATCATATAAATCTATACTATATTATATAAAGTATAACGTAAGTATCAAACTACATATTTTATTACTAATATGTTGTGTTTATTTTACATGTGTAGTCGGTTGCAGCAAGCACTGAGAGACTGAAACAGTTCATAAGTGCAGCAGTCCACAGTGGCTGAGAGAATTCAGAACACCCCATTTAGGAAAGCACCAGCAAATACACAATAATGCTCATTTTACAAATCACTCTGTGGCTGATATGCTTGTTCCATATGAACCTCATAGAAGCCATAGGACATGCGGAACGAGCCCACTGGTTGTCCCCAGAGTTGGAACAAAGCTTGGTGAAGCAGCATTTTGTTATGATGCAGCAGAGCTAAACACTACTCTATCTGACTCGGCCTACTTCGTAGTAAGTAGTGCTCGAGGTTGGAGCTGAGAATAGGCTTGGGTGTGACTGACTTTCATGCTTGAGATCAGAGTTCATCCTGTAACGAGCCTATGGCTAACCATGCTGCCATCGTAGTTTATTTGCCACAATGACTATCTGTCTGTAGCCGTAACCTTGGTTACTGTGTCCACATAGTACTGAAAGAAAGATGAAAACATTATAATATGTTGTTACTGCACAGGCTGATCACAATCAGCAGAATGGTCCAATATCAACATTCTCATTTGGTGAAAGGTTGAAAAATTGCTGTAAATAAGTAAAACAGAAGCAACTTCATCTAATTAAATCTGCAGTGTTTCGATATTTTCTTGTGTTGTCATATTTGCTTCCTATATGAATGTGTTGTCAAAGTGATGAATGTGCTTCACAATTTGCTTGTGCTCTAATTTTTCTTTGTATGTGTTTTCTTAACTGATGATTTATGTCAGTCAAATAGAAATACTACTTTTTACACGGTTACCAATTTACTGCTGCACTTGTGTGTAATGCTGAACTGAGGGTCTGTTTGGAAGATCCCATATTAGGATATATGATAGAATATTCATGCAGGCTGATGAACATTGAAGGGAGGGCTGTAAACTAAAGCAGTAATAGTCTTTGGCTCAGTACAGTGTTTTTAAATAGGAGTAAACCTTGAACCATTTACTGCAGATTACAGTATACTGAACTGTACCTAATTCTTTGGCTACCCCTGACAAAGGTAGGGCCTGATTACAAAGTTAAACTATTTCACTCTATAAATATAATCCACACAGTATATATAGTTTACGCTTTCCTTGGTCGACATGATTCTCCTGACACCATTGTAACTGTTGTTGTAGCACTCTGGAATAAAAATCATGTGAGCACAACGCTATAGGCCTCAGGGGATTCTGACCACCAATAATGATTAAATACTAGCCTAAAGGCCATCGATCACTGGTCGGAGATGAGGGAAGCCAAAGACTGTGTGTAAAGAGAGAGAGAGATAAAAGAGAATGACATGTGGTGAAAAGAGAGTGTATTTAAAGGTGTTATAAATGGTGTGTTGGTGGTAGGACAGTGTACGAGAGAGGGAGAGCGCAGCAGATCTCCTTACATCAATGAGCCTCTAAGTAAGACTCCAGAGTCACTTCAGGTCAATGGTGTCCATTTGTCAATGAGGAAGATCAATACTATTTCTACTGAGAACAAGGAGGAGGAGGGCAGGGAATGAAAGGACAGAGAGAAAGAGAATCATAGAACAGAAACAAGGGACAACAGATCAGAGAGAGCCAGAGAGAGATTGATACAACATGTCCTTCCACCTCCACACACTCGCTGATGAGGGGAGCTAGATGTGTACAGTATCATAATGCAGAGTGGGACTGCTGCTGTTTCAAACTCATGCAGTAAGAAAAGGGTGTAATGTGCAGTCTCGGCCTTCAGAGGCACTAGCAGCACTGCACCAATGTTCACTCCACAACTACCTCTCTGCAGGGCTTTTTTTTTTTTTTTTTTTTCTGAAGGAGAGCAGGCAGGGCACTCTCCCTCATCATCTCTCCTGCTCTGCACTGAGACAGCAAGAAGCCTTAACAAGGTGCAGAGTCACAGAGAGACCACGTCTGGGGACAAAAGACAGTCAGGAATGTTGATATTGGGCCATTCTGTGAAGGCCTCGATGACACTCAGTGAACACAGGTGATACTTCTCACTTTCTTCAGTGAAGCCAATAAAAGCCTCGGCTAAGTGATAAATGATAAGATAATAAGATGATATGTTGAATAAAAAGACAGATGCTCATCACAGTTCTATGATGAGGTGTGAACTTCTCGTCTCCTCCATGATAGTCAGACACTGCCCATCCACTGCCATGATAAATGCGCGGTGAAGATGGGTGAGGAGCTCACCACCTGAGCCTGCACTCCTTCTACTCTCTCCATCATTAACCATACAAATGGGGATAATGGACAAACTTTTTCCTCAGAAGCATTTGTGGCATTGGACTTGGTTGTACACACAAACAGTGACGAACGTGTTGACGTGTTGAGTAAAAGCTTGAGAGACAGATGTGAACGTAGGCAGACTTTGAACTTGTCTCTCAAGTCTCAAGTTTCTCTTTGTCTGTTTCTGAAAGTTACTCCAATTGCCTGTTTTGGAAAGTATGTAAAATTGTGCAGGTCAGGCCTCCACTGGAAATGGAAGAATTCAGATTCTGACAAATATCTGCTGTCATCATCTGCGGCGCTTTCCATTTCTTTACCCTGAACAAATTCAACAAGTAAAGGTGTGTGAAAGCTCTGTGGGAATGCTCACGTGCTCACTAAGATTCCTGAGTTAGCTGGGTGACTGCTGATCATCACCAATCCAAACATCCATCCTCAACCCTCAGTGACCTTCAGTTCAGTGTTGCTCTGCCGCTGCAGTGATGGCCACAACATTGGTCTGTACTATACTCACTGAATGTGTTTCTACAGGTTTTGTTTTGGTTTGTTGCTCACTATACTTCCTCAGGTATTAACTATGAGCTTCTTTTCAATTTTCTTTTTCAGGTGTGTATCTGTAAATCTGTGTATACAATGAACATTAGTCTGGAGTTTTTTCTTGGTTTAAACTGTCATATTATTTTGCAGTTTTATTGATACAAAATGCTTTGCTGTACCAAGTCCCAGAATTCCCCTGTCCACTGTTTCCGTAGCAACAGCAACAGAGATAAGAAAGTGAGACAGTGAGAAGAAATAGAGGGAGAGAGAGAGAGTGGAGGGATGGTGGGATACTTATCAAAGGATGGGAAAGCAAGACAGAATCATCAGGACTGATATGATAAACATGACATACAAACAAAAGATACAAAAAAATGTGGTGACCCCCCCCCACATCAGCACATTTCCAACACTAACATAGATAGATAGATAGATAGATAGATAGATAGATAGATAGATAGATAGATAGATAGATCAAAGAGGGATAGACAAGCTGACAGAGAGAGAGGAAGAGTGAGAAGGTCCCCTCAGTTGTTTGACCTCCTGTGACCTGTGCCCGAGGGCCACGATCACCAAAAGGTCAATGCATTGCTTTTCATAACATAAAACCATGAGCAAGCTACAAAGCACAGGAACCCCTCTGGCAGGGGCGAAGCACAGGTGGATGTTGGAGAGGTTTGCTTTGATAGGACAATCTTTTTGTTTTCATCTTTGTGAAACAGAGGTAGTAGCTTGCCCCCCTGCCCTGCTGTTTGCTCATACAAATGAAGAAGAGCCAGGGAAAAAAAGCAGAAGAAAAAAGGGGCAAAGAAGTTGCAGAGAAGGAGAAAAGAAACGGTACAATGTGATGCTGAACTTTTGAGAATGCCTCCGAAATACTCAAGTCTTTCGTTCTTCCCGCCCATCATAAGCGCAGATCTGACAGTGTTGGATTAGAGTGACAGCTGTGACATTAAGACGTGTAATTAATCCCATCCAGTTACAGTCTGTGATGATGTCAGCCAGAGGGAGGAAGGAAGGAAAGAGGAGTGTCACAGTCGGATTGGAAGAGAGCCCTGGTGGCACTTATGAAGCAAAAGCCTGGCAACCATTTTGAAATGTGTGTAACTGTGAATTCTTGAGGTGTGCTTCATTTGTTTTGCCAAGAAACTTGACCAGTTGCAAATGTGAGAAGATAACTTCAGATAAATAAAGCAAAGGTTTGAGCGTTCTGAGAGGCCAGTGATCTGAAGCTTCTAAAGTGCAGAGACAGGAAGCGAAGAGGCAGAGCAAACAGCGCCACCACTGTGCTCACTACAGCCTTCGAAGTTACTCTCATACTCACCTGCATCTGTGTGCCTGTCTGTCTTTCTGTCTGTCTTTCTGTCTCCCTGCCTGCTCACCTGTCTGCTGCTCTGTCAAAGGACCTGCTCCATCCTGTCGACTAACGTGGACCTTCGCAGCACTACAGCAGTCAGTGTTCCAGCCCAGCCGGACAGAGAGCCAGACGCGGCTCAGATACAAAAGACGTTGATTTCATTTGAAAGTGCAATGGGAAGTTTTAAAAACCATTTTTTGTAAATCACAAATACAAAAATGTTCCCTGAGGGATCCATTCAGCTCGATCCCATAATGCAATGGTTTGAGCCAAGTCTGCTGTAAAATGAAACAGTGCTCTCTGCAGGCTGTGCTGTAAAAACTGACCTGAGCTCAGTTCCAGAGGAGAGAACAAAGGAAACGACCAACCAACCAATCAGCAACCAGCTCTCACTGGCCTGGCAGGGCAATAAACCAACCAGAGCGCAGCAGCCGCTTTCACTCTGGCACGCATCCCAAAACAAACGTGTTCAGTTGAATCCCCATTTATTCCTTTTACTTTTGGTCTTTTTTGTACTTTTGTCTTTTTTTTGTGGAAAAACTCTTTCAATATTTTGGTGCAAAATACTGTTCATTTTGTTTTGATTCCCAATAATATAATATTTGATAACTACACTTTAGAATCTATGAACCAAAGCAGGTGTGTCATCAAGGTTTGTCCACACGTAGAGCAAAGTATGGAAAGACCAGGCACCATCTCCCCAAAAGTGACCCCCCTGGTCCATATGGAATCAAGGTGGCTTTGGAGCTAATGTCCTTTTAAGGGGGAAAACATGATGGTGAGCGTTTGGTTCGTGGCGCCCCACTATCTGTAAGTACCAGAGTGAGAAGAGACCGGGTGAGAGGAGGAGAAGGAGGAGGAAGAGGAGGAGCAGGAGGAGGGGAAGACAGCTACACACAAAATACAGACACACACAGAAAAGGACAGACACACAGACAGAAAGAAAGAAAGAAAGAAAAAATAGAGAAACAGACAGACAAACAGATGGATAGTGTAACACAGACCAACAAGAGCCAACGTACAAATGCATGAGCTGACACAACCTGGGGAAGGAGACAGTAACACAACAACAACAAAATAACAAACAACAGCAGCAACAGCACGCTTCAGACATGGACCCACACTGTGACCTTTAACCTTTCAAACCCACTCTGACCCCATGACCTGTTCTCCCTGCTGCTGACAACATACTGCAGGTGTAAAGAGGGAAGGCATATCTCTCTCTCTCTCTCTCTCTCTCACACACACACACACACACACACACACACACACAAACAGGCTAGTAATCAGTACATAGAGTCATGCACTTAGTCACACATGCTCACACACTCACACAGTCTGTTCATTTGGTTAAGTGCTGCTAGGGTTTGTGTGTGTGTGTGTGTGTGTGTGTGTGTGTGTGTGTGTGTGTGTGTGTGTGTGCACACCTGTGAAAGCTGACTCTTCTTGCAGGAATTTGGCTGCTTTCTTTATATTATTCTTTTCTAAATATAGAATTTAACTCACTTATTCCACAAAAAACAAAGTTAAAATATTAAATACAGCAGCCACAGTCTACTTTGTCTTTACATCAAATATGACGTGTAACTATGGGATGGGTCGGATTTGTGTCACAAGTCTGAGCAGGAAATGGGTCATGAGCACAGAAATAACTTCATAATTTACATTTTGTAGAGAAATGATCACACAGTAAATAGCTGTATTTGCATGTTTGCCATTATCCACATCCAACAGTGACTTCTGTCTCTCTCTCAGTTTCCCTGTTTGTGTGTGCTCTCACGTTTGCTTGCAAGCTTGACCAATCCAGTCTGACAGACTGTGCCACCATTTTAGTCAGCTGTAGAACAAAAGTAAGCCATTTGAGATTGGCTTTTTTTCTCAAATCAAATTGCTGCTCGGGATATCAGGATATCAAGACTCTCACTACGGAAAGAAGGCCTGCTCGCACCATGAAAAACTCTTCAAGTTTTGATTCCTTTTTTTTTTTACTTTAATGAATACTAATGGCTGCAAATCTAGTAAATGAATTGCTTCTGAATTTTGCTATTTTAAATGTTAATCTAAGCAGGCCTGTAGGGGAGCACTGGGAGAATGGGAACTGGTTGGAGCAGGCAGGAAAAAGCTTCATGCACTTTAGTTAGATACACAGTTTTATGAACCTTCATCAATAATAAGTGTGATAATAATGATGATTATAACTTTTCTGCGAAAAATAACTTATGTACTTGCAAAAATAATTTTATGGCTTTCTCAAAATGTCCTATTGCCTGTACAAAATTGAGGCAGAAACACAAGTCCATACAAATATAGATGTGTATTTACTTTGTGCCAGTGAATGGACTGAAGACAAATGATCTGCAGCTAACCTACCTGTAGCCTAGCAGCACCTTGACATAGCAGTATCAAGTAAGCTAATAATAGCTTGATTAACACTGCTACATACAGCAGAGGGATACATTCTTTTATCGTGTATATTATGTAAATTAGAACAATTTGTTGATCAAATGTAGAATGAATTTGTGTCATTACTACCAAAATAGCACTGCTGACTCTGTGAACCAAATGGACAAGTGAATGCTCAGTCTTTTGTAGTCTAGCAGTATGTGGACACATGCACACACGCACACACACCATGCATATGCCCCCCACCCTGCACACCACTATTATTCACCATAAAACATAATAATAATAATAATAATAATAATAATAATAATAATAATAATAATAATAATAATAATAATAATAATAATAAAGGCTTCACAACAAGCATGCATGTGCCTTTATACATTCAAACTGTGCGTGTGTAAGTTGTTGTCACTTGGTGTGTTTAAGCATGTGTGTGTGTGTGTGTGTGTGTGTGTGTGTGTGTGTGTGTGTGCGCGCGCATGTGCACAAGTGTGTTTGTGTGTATTGAGGCTTCATAGTGTCTGACCTGACCTTAATGTTGCTTCTTGGCGTGTAACTTTTTCCCTCCTTCTTGATACATATTCATTGTGTTTTTGACTGATATGCTCTAAATGATCTAACTGGACTGTTGTGTTCTGTGCATGTGTGATATGTTATATTTCCTCTATACTGGTCCAGTCTTGTCTTATCTAAATGAACTGTACCTATTTTAGTACAGTCTCGTCTAACTGAATTCAGTCTAATCTCGTCAAGTGAAGCCTTTTCTAATCTGTTTCCAATCTAGATATGTACTAATATAGTTTAGTTTGTTCTAAGTGAATGTAATCTAGGATCATGTAATTTGGTCTAGTCCAGTTTGATTCAGTTTGTTTTAGTCTAGTCTAAATTTGAATGAAGTCTGATCTAATTTAATGTAATATAATCCGGTGAACGAACCTTGTCCAGTCAGGTCTTCATAACAGGCAATTCAGGCCATTTTTTATCTTTGTCTAGTCTAATATGAGCCAGTTCAACCAGGTTTAGTCTGATCTAATGCTCTCTTGTCTCATCTTTTCCAAACCATTAACTATACTCTAACCATGTCTGGTCCAGCCTAGTCGAACCAAGGTCAGTCCAGTCTGATCTAAAGTAACCTTTGATTCAGACTCAGACTCTTTGTCAGCTCAGTAGAGTTTTCCAGTGGGTTGAGGTTGTATTATTGACTGTTGTGCACTGTGTGGAAGTTTTACCTGTGTGGCTCTATGGTTTGATCCAGGAGGAGGTGGAATTAACACTGAGCTCCTGCCGCAGCAGAGGCCCCTCGGGCTTGAACCACTCCTCTCCCAGGGAGGATGTCACACTGCTGGACTGTGAGTCGTCTGCGTGTGGGTGTGTATTTTGAAGTGTGTTGTTGTGTGTGTAGGTGTGAGTCAGGGGATGTGAAGAGTGTACAGAGGAGTGTGTAGGGTATTAAAGGCGAAAGGTAAGGGGTTAAATTTGAAAACAAAAATGAATTATTTCAGTGTCAGCGGGTCAAGGTGGCAGTAGATTATAGCAGGTAAATGGAGGATGAGGGAAAGCATTGGAGAGGACAGACAGTGAGCAGGGAAGGAAACAGGGGAGCAGGGTGAAAGAAAAGTGTCAGTGCAGGAGGTGGGCGAGAAGCAAATGTAACAGCACAAGAGAGTGTGAGGGAGGAGAGAGAGAAAGAGAGAATGGAGAGTTAATGAATTACAGCATGGAAAAGTGTGAAAAATGAACTATTGGGTGAGACCGAGTGACAGAGCAGAAGAAGGAAGAAGTCCGATGTGATGCCTGAGAACAGAATGGCACTCGCCTGATCTGCCTGTTCGGCCACATCACATTCAAAACGCTGCACATTTACACATGAAGAGTTTCATTTCAAAACAAGACACCCAGAGACAGACTTCAATACTTTTAATATTAAAATGTTGCAAGGAAGTTCCAGTAAGTGCTTGATGTTAGTTAAAAGAATAAGTCTGCAGATATGTTGTATTTTTATTATTGTCAACAAATCCCATGAAAAGACCAGAACCCTTAATGAATGCATCCTACTAACAAGTCATGGGTGTATATGTGTAACAAGGAAAATACCTGCACACACCTGCCATTCCCTACGCTGTTATGTCCATGTAAAATAAATATAAGATAAGAAGTGTCGAAACAATAAAAAGGAAATACATGAAGAGATGCATAGTAACTTTTAACTATTAGAATCATTCATCATGGGCTTCTGCTAATTGTGTATGCAAAAATAAAGTGTTGTACTGGTACAAATTTAACCCTATATCACCCAACGTATCATATACGATGATGAGTTCTGGAGGCTCCTACATCATCAATGTGCAAAATAAAAAGTTACTGAGCCACAAAATGAGCCAAAATAAAGGAAGTGTTCCTCTTCCACCTGCCAGCTCCGCCAGATGCTGCATGACAGCAGACAGTAGCTTACACAGAGTGACAACAAGAATGAATACACATATCTTCTTGTTTGGAGCTAGAATGACCAATTTGTTACATATGTTTGTTTTAATATGTTTTTGTTGAATGAAATTAAATGGGACTTTGTGTCTCAAATGATGATGACGTCTCAAATATGATACAAATTGAAACTCATATATGGAAATTGATATTTGATTTTTTTTTTGTTGTTTGTTTGTTCAGAAGTAACATTAAAGGCTCCAGTTTCAAAGAATTGGAATTTTCTGTCAATTATTTCATGGTTCAGGCTTCACAGGGATAATTACAAATTAGTGAGGAAATGAGTAAATTGGAAAACAAAACTTGTGCATGAGCGAATCGTAAAATCAAAGTGTGTCAATGTCCGACTGACTGACAGCCCAGAGGACGTGTTGAGATGTGTGTGGGGGCTTTGTGAGGCTGATGACATCATTGCAACATGTCACACAACAGAAAAGAAAAAAACCACTAGATGTCCCTGTCTTGTGAGCACATGGAAGTGAAGCCACTTGACAACAACTGATGCTGGTTCCTCTTTTCACGGGATAAGCTGATAGTAATAATAAAGATAGACTAACATCAATGTTATCTGTGTCCTATTATTGCTACATATCAAATACTATGATCCCAATAAAGAAGTGTTTTGAAATGAAACTGTATGTAGACAGTTGAACACAGAGGACCAGTGTTCTTCTGCAGGTGGGACTGCTGAGTGAGTGACTTGCTTTTAACCAAGCATCATCATATCATGTGTTTCTCCCCTCGCCTTGTCCAGGCAGTATATCAGGATGTACAGTCGGCTAAAGACTGAATCCACCATGTTTTTCAGGAGAAACTAAGAAATCCACGTAGAATGTCTTTGTTTTCTTTCTGTTGAGATCTCAGCATTAACCCTGAATGTGCTCCTGATGTAGCCCTGCTGAGTGACTGCCGACCCCCCTCACTGAGGAATCATCTGCACAATGTGAATATTGCTTTATTTGCCCACGATTCACACAGGAAGCTGTCACAAGTGCATGTGTGTTACAGGAGAGTAAAGCAAGTCACTTGAGCATGAGGAGAGACGGCCGCGCTGCAGCAGCCTCTGCAGTGCCTCTGCAGTACAGACGCAGGGTAAATGCATGGAGGGGACCTCTTCCACTACAGCTGCAGTCTGAAGGCAGGGTGAGAGAGTCAGTGGATTAAATATCAATGCCACTCACTGGACATGGATATGTTGTCTGTAGCTCTGGAGAGAGCGGGTCATGTTGGATGGTGGGGGGTGGTGAGCCTTGTGGTGATGCTGTGAGGAGGGGGAGTGAGGGGGAAATGTCATTGGTTGTGTGTTGGTGGGCTTTGCTGAGTCTGACATTAAACTTGGTATAAAGGCCTCTACATACACACTCTGTTTCCTTCATGTTGTCTGTGTGGTGTGTGTGTGCCTCTGTGTGTGCGCAGACTCTGTCGTTGCAGTAGGGTGGACACAGTGCCATGAATACCTATAGAATGTATTTTCACATTGTGAGGTGTTTGTGTGTGTGTGCTCTGAACATACTGTAAGTGTCTCACTGTTACATGTGTGTGTTGATGTTTTGGCGCACTCCACACGCTGTCAGCACAGATCAATCAGGACCATGCATCGAGCGACAGCCCACTGCTGTCACTCAAGTAGCGCCCTCCCCCTGCTCCTCCTCCACCCCCCTCCCTCCTCCGCCTTCCACCCTCCGCCCTCCTACCTTTCCGAACGTTCCCGTCCGTCGTGCGCTGGAACTCCCCGGCGCTCAGCAGGAAGCAGGCCCTGTCGTGCGGGTAGCGCTCGCGGCTGGTGGTGGAGCCGAGGCCCCCGGTGGCCGGGCTCCGCTCGTCCCCAAGGACCTGATCGATGGTGGGGCAGTCCTCGTTGGCCAGGGCTGCTGCGTTGGCTGCTGCGTCTCCATTCTGCTTGGAGTCTGGGAGAGGGAGAACAGAGAGATTGAGTGAGGTGGGGGTGGGGGCAGTAAATGTAAAGAAAGAGAGGTAGAAATGAAAGGAAAGGACAGCACAGATGAGGCAACAGAAGAAAAGGAGGGAGAGGGGAAGGGAGAGGATAAAGAGAAGAGGACAGAAGAGAAGAGGACACATGGAGAAGAGTTGGGAGGAGAAGACGAGAGGGAAGAGAAGGAGAAAGGAGAAACAGGAGAGAAAGGGGAAGGAGGAAAGTGAAGGAGATGGGAGGAGGGGACAGGACACGAGTGGAGGAGAGAGGAGGGGGAAAGTTGAGCGAGAGTGAGGAGGAGAAGATTGATGGTATAGTGAGAGAGGAGGAGGAGGAGGAGGAGCATGGGGAGGAACTCATTGAGAAAAACAGGGACGGCATGAGCATAAGAGCATGAGAGTAATGAAAATGGAAAAGGAAGATTTGGAGGAAAAACAGGATATGAGAGAAAAGTGGGAAAAAAACAAACATAAAAAAATGGAGGAGGGTAAAGAGAGGATAGAGAAATGATGGAAGACAGAGGGAAAGAAGGAGGGGGGGGGGGTGTAAAGGAACGCTAGTGCGTTGTGATAGCTATCCTGATCACATGACCAACACACTGCAGCAGAGCAGGCTGTAGACACACACACACACACACACTGCGTTTAACAGCACTGAATGAGAAAGATTAAAGAAAGGAGCGAGAGAAAGAACATATATGGTGCACACACACAAACACAGAAGAGGAGATGGCTAAAGGGGAAGACGTGTTTGTAGCTTTGAGCACAGCTGTCAAATCTAATCTGATTTGATTTACTGCTCAACAGTTACACACACACACACACACACACACACACACACACTGGTAACGAGACTTAGAGTCAGGTTATGCTTTTTCCAAAACTAGTTTGTGCAACGTCAGAAATCAAAAGTTTGTTGTTTTTGATCTTTTAAACAGCCACACAGCCGGTCGCCATAGAGACCAGATATTGTTTAAATATGGAGACAATGTGGCACATTCTCAGACAGCCTGGAGGACATTCATAGTGTTCCACTCACACTGTTCACATGAAAGGCTCTGGCTCTCCATACTGTGAAGGATTTACTTTCAGTGTAGGACATTTTGCTAATGCTGACATCTGAGCAGAAAAAGGAGCTATTCCAGATGGTATTCTTCATTTCTCCTGAAAAGCGTTCAGGCATTGATGCTATGGTTTATTCAGTGTGTTGCCAAACTTACTTTACATCCTGATTTACTCAACTGCATTTTGCAGACAAGTAGTATTAATATCTGAAGATATGCAAAGTATTTAAGTGCTCTGACACACACTCACTCACACACACACACACACACACACACATACACACTGATTACATGTCAGTTTGCTGTCAGACACTGTGGGAGCAAGACAACTGATAGTTCAAAACCTTAAATCCTGTAAACACACTGCACACACACACTGCACACACACACACACACACACTGCACACACACACACACACACACTGCACACACACACTGCACACACACACACACACACACACACACACACACACACATACACACACACACACTGCACACACACACACACACACACAGAGATGATGTATGTGTGTATAGACAGCAGCAGGGCTGAGATGAGATGTTTCAGCAGACAGAAAATACTGTATATCTATATAGACCCAGTCCAGGATTATCTGAACATGTCAGCTTGGGTGCTTCAGCATCTGGCTGCGAGAGGAGAGAGATGGATTTGTCAAGAGAAAGTAATAAGCTTTTTTTCATCTTTCTTGTCCCATCGTAAATTAAAATCTATTTTAGTGTACTCCACTCCAGCAAGAACGAGGACATCAGCAAGTTATTTACAGCTTCAAAACCTGTTCGACACACACTTCTCACATCAGCTCAGTGCTGGAAATCGTGACCTCTGGTCGTCAGTTTGATGTAAAAGTGAGAGAGAGTTTTATATAATCATTTCTGCTCAGGCTACTCCAGTGATTAGCTTTAGACTCTGGAACTGCATAAGTATTATAAGATTTGAAAACTATCTGATACAAGAACAAATCCCTTTTCAACCATGTCCGACAGAATCTCCAAGCCCACACACACGAATAAAGAAACCATTTCCAACACTCACATCCAAGTCAAGCCCTGTTTAAGGACTGTCAGTGAAATTCAAGGACTCTGCAGTTTGATGCTTTGGGGTAAGATGTGATGTTGGTTAAAATTAGATCAATGATTCAGGAGACACATTGTTCAAATTAGGATTTGAAAAGGGGGAAACTATCTTAATAGCTAATTATCGATTTAAGTCAAGCAAAAACGTCAGTTTCTGTCTGTTTCCAGCCCCTCAAATGTTGAGGACTTGCTTTTCTGTGTTTAATATCATTGTTAGTTGAATAACATTGTTTTGAGCTATTTGAAGATGTGGCCTTAAACTTTGATAATGAATGTTTTTCACTATTTTATGACAATTATTGAAAATAATAAATTAATTAATTCAGCAAGTAATCAATCATTCTAAAAAAATGATTGACAGATTAGATAATCAGACATCTCCCCCACAAGACCTGATCCTGGGGTAAAGAGAGACTCCTCAAGGCTTCAAAGTTTCCCATGAGCAGATCATTGTTTTCAGTGGTTTGGTTATAATGAACTGATTTCACCCCAAACTTGAAACATTTTGATGGTGAACTTGCATTGAAAATATTGTACCTCCAAGACATAAACATTAAGCATGACCTCATTTCTGCTCAATCACTCACCTGCCCTGTTGATCTCGATGATCTCCTCCTGTGCCAGTGGGCAGTCTCCAGTGCCCATCATGCTTCCAGATCCCACCATGCCCGGCCCGAGTACGTTGCCCATCAGCCTGTGTGGCGAGGCGGTGGCCATGGCCAGGGCGTCTGGCTTGCAGTAGTTGGGGCTCCCTGGCTGTGGTGCTCGGGGGATGTGCTTGTTCCTCTTCTTGGGGAGCTTCTGCTTGGCCATGGCCAGGGAGTAGTACATGCCGAAGTTGTTGACGATGACGGGCACAGGCATGGCGATGGTCAGCACGCCGGCCAAGGCACAGAGGGCACCCACCAGCATTCCCGACCATGTCTCCGGGTACATGTCCCCGTAGCCCAGCGTGGTCATGGTCACCACTGCCCACCAGAAGCCGATGGGGATGTTCTTGAAGTTGGTGTGGGCCGCGGCCGTCGGATCGTCTGGGTCGGCGCCGATGCGCTCGGCGTAGTAGATCATGGTAGCAAAGATGAGGACGCCCAGCGCCAGGAAGATAATGAGCAGCAGGAACTCGTTGGTGCTTGCCCGCAGAGTGTGGCCCAGGACCCGCAGACCCACGAAGTGGCGGGTCAGCTTGAATATACGCAGGATACGAACGAAGCGCACCACACGCAGGAAGCTCAGCACGTCTTTGGCTGTTTTGGAGGAAAGGCCGCTCAGAGCCACCTCCAGGTAAAAGGGCACGATGGCCACAAAGTCTATGATGTTCAGGGCGCTGCGGAAGAATTCGGCCTTATCAGGGCAGAAGATGACGCGCAGCATCACCTCAATAGTGAACCAGATGACGCAGACACCCTCCACATACGTCAGCCAGCCGTCTGTGACGACCTCGTACACGATCTGCAGGGAAGGAGAAAACAAAGGTTGATCTTTATCAAACCTTTATTCCTTCAGTCAATATTTACATTCACAATTAAACTGTCACATGTATTTGCACTTTATAGTCCCAATATTTTCACCTCCTGTCAAGTTCTTTTGCTTGAACTATCCATATGGGTGTATAGAAACTCTGTCTACTAAAAAAAACCCATAACCTAATGTGGGCAATCCTAACTAACCTTCACCAAAAATCTAAAATCCAGAGGAAAGTCAAAGGGTTAAAAAACACAGTTCTTGAGGCCTTTGATCCTCCCAGTGTTATTCTTCTTACACTGCTGTATTCAGGATTATGATAACTATTGATAACTACTACTACTGACTCTTCCATTGGCTGAGTGACCTTATAACAAAATAGTGTAAACTTGTGTCTCATTAAAGAGACAACCCACTGATTTTACAGTGGACTATGCTCAGTACTGTAGCCCTTTAAACAACTGTGTGTTGTAAACTTCTGCAGACCTGGAGGAGCTTTGTCAAGTCTGAGAAAAATGGTTCATCTTGGGCTTTTACATTGCAGGGTGTTACAAAAGGATGCTACAGATTGCATCATGGGAAATGTAGTATTGAGCATGTTTGGTGGTTGACCCATGCACTAAAAACCAGGTCTGCGCTTAATTTCATCATCATTAATTTTTTTTGATGTGTGTCACAAACCTCCCATCTTAACAGAAAGGTAATATTGGATGGCCGGAGTGTGCCTTTAACAGCTGCATTACCATCTTTAATACTAAAAGAAACATTCACTGAATCTTCACTGTACCTCCTCATGCGTCGTGTTGCCGACTGTGACGATCTCTGTTTTGTTATAGATGGTGTTGAAGGCTTCATGGGTCTCCAGGCAGAAAGTGGAGATGGAGAGGAGGATGAAGAAGAGTGAGCCAAATGCCACATACTGCAGAGAGAGAGAAACAGAGGGGGGGGGGGGTTACATTTTGCACATCATCAATCATACATCGTCTCCTTAATCTCAAGCAATGCTACAAGAAAGTGTCACACCTGCACACATGTTTTTTCTGGCCAGTTCAAGCCATTGTCATTAGTGTTCTGGTGTTCATGAGACTGCTGGTGGAGGAGGGGGGGTTTGGGCCATTGCAGTATGTGAAAAGCAGTGGTTATGGCAACCAGCTTCAGACAGGGGGCGGCAATAACACACCGAGAAGAGGAGAGTGGAGGAATGCTGTTAATTCAGTGCAAATGCCCTGACTGCTGCAATCTCATTGATAACAGCAGAGTCAGAGAGAGAGAGCGAGGGAGGGGAGAGAGAGGGACGGATGATGGATGGAGAGTGTAAAAGTAATGAGATACACACGGTATCAGTGTGTGTGTGTGTGTTTGAAAGGGAAAAAGAGAACAAGTGGATACACAGTGAACATAAAGAGAAAATAAGTGGCTCCATGAACATCGGAGGAATAAGGAGATGCATGTCTTACTGTGAGCACCATTACCAAAACACACGTCATGAACTCAAACAAATGTCTGTGTTGATGTGTGTGTATAAACACATCACATAGGATAACCAGTCTTTTTCGCATAGCATAGGATCAATGATCATGTGTTTGTCTGAGACCACCCATCAGACCCCTGACAGGCACTGACTGTCACACAGACACATCCACCTTTCAACTGGCAGGTCGCTTATACATTTCATGTCCTGTATTATCAGTCGTTTTCTTTCACACTGCTCACTTTTACATAATGAGACTTTTTTTTTTCTCTGCAGCATCTCCCTGCCCCCTACCACCCCCCCTACCCCTCTCATTCTTGTTAAAATGCTCTATAGAGCTGAGGGGAGCTGCAGAGTCAGCTGTTAAATTTCTGTGGGTTTGTCACCACACGTGAGTCCTTTTACATTACACACTGTCATTTCTTCATTCATGGTTTTCATCGTTACCTTTCACTGGAAAAATAAACATTGAAGAGCTCCTCCAGGTTTTTTCAATGTAAAAGGTCTGTTCACCCAAATTACACAAACTTGATGTACTGAAGACAAAGCTCATATAATAAAAACTAAACTCAACTAAATTACACAAACTGCTGTGAGCATTACAAACCACATCTCCTTCTCCTCCATGGTATTAGGGTGGATGTTGAAAATTCAGAGACAGATATCTCAAAACCTGGAAAATCAAACCAGAGTTATCTGCATGGGCCTCTACCACCAGAGGCAGTGACATGGATGAAATGCCTGTTTAAGTTAAGGACAAATTATTTTGGGGAATTTTGGTCATGGTTTCACTTAGTTTTACGTAAAAGATCAACTGTTTTCACACATATCTGTCTTTGTCAAATGCATATATTTGCTATGAGATCACAGCGGTGGTTTCCTGTTCCTTGTGCTGAGGGTGCCAGGTGCGGCCCCCACAGGCTGCTTACACCTGGATTTCTGAGGTAACATATCTCATATGTGAAGTTAGAGCCCTACTCTTCCGGGCTCTGTCACTGGTGTGATCTTTTTTATTTTTGTAAAATGATTGCAATGTCTGTGGTCCACTAGCACCAAGTTTGAAAGGCTTTGTTTCATGGGCAAATGATTAAAAAGTCATAGCATGCTCCCACATACCCATGTTCCATGAAGTTTCTGAATCAGTCAAACTGAGATACGCATTAACAGTGAAACTTAGAAATGCAACAACAGCAGCATCCAGTTGACATCCTTTAGGCCTAGAGCTTCCAAGTCCAGCGTAAATCTTTTATCGGTCCCTGCTGAGCAGTAACAGTAACAAGCTGTAAATCACTATAAGCGGTTTGTTAAAACAGTGTAGACTGTTTATGTTATTGGGTGCTACAAATACAACTGTGCATCATCCGCTTTTGAAATATCACACAATGTTGTTGAATAATTTGTTTCAGTGGGAGTATTTACAGTGAGAACAGACCTGATAAATTGGGCATTTTTTCATAGCAGGAAAACCATCATTCATATTATTATTTACACTGTAGTTACAGTACTCTCAGTAACCCAAACAGAGTGGCCTACTTCATTAGATTAAAACCAGTCAAACCACATCAAAACCACTTCCTGTTTATCTGCGTGTGCACATATGTGTGCATGCTCACATCTCACACAGCAACTGTCTGTTAGGTCATTCATGATGAAGGTCGACTTTCCATTCTGTGTGTGTGTGTGTGTGTGTGTGCATGTATCCGCTGCTCCTGTAAAGTGCATATACAGTGCATTTGTACTTGCACATGCATGTATAGTCACTCAACCACTATATGTGTTTATGCCTGTAATGAAGTGCTCTATGCGACTGCTTAAGTGCATATGTAAGTATGCTCTCAAGAATGTGTGTGTGTGTGTGTGTGTGTGTGTGTGTGTGTGTGTGTGTGTGTGTGTGTGTGTGTGTGTGTTTGTGTGTGTGTGTGTGTGCGCGTGTGCATGCATGTGTGTGTCAGGTCAGTGATGAAGACAGACAGATGAAGTCTTCCTCTTATCCTCAGGGAGCACATTAAGTCCCACAGCTTATTATCATGGTCTAATTTAACAGTGCTATCTAGGGCTGCCCTGGATACACACACACACACACACACACACACACACACACACACACACACACACACACACGTTCTTGAGCTTTTTCGGGGTGCTAGAGAGTCATTAAAAACAGATACAGAAGGATACATGGAATAAACATCCTCTCATTTAATTTTACAACTTGCCTTGGCAAGCTCCATCTCAGTCCGTTTTGGTCAGTGTCAAAATGAGAATACAGTGGTCTTGCTGCAGTATCAGTCACCTGCTAACTTATTTTATCTGGGTATTATTGGCTGTTTCTTGAGGCAGGGGAGTTACCTGTACACTCCATTTCTTATTAGAATTGTGAATAATATAACGTCTTCTTATAGTATTATAATAGTATAAATCATTTTGAACTTCAGCGGAAAAATCTTTTATGATCGAGCAAATTCTTTGTGAAATTTTATGCTTTCTATAAATACAATAATGAGACAGGGATGTTTGTTTTTGGTCAATGTAGTACATCACCCTCATGTTAGAATTCTATGTGACTGAAAATGGTGTGGTGAACTAAAAGCATCAGCATGCTAACATGCTAACAGTGACAATGGTAACAGTGCCTTGTGGAGTGGAGCAGGTTTTGTTTCTCTCTTGTACATGCAATGATGCACATACACGCACACAAGATGCAAGTTGCTGAAGCTGACATTCTTTGTGGGAGGTCACTTCCTGCCAATGGTGTCACACTACTCCATGTATCTATGGGTGGCAGTAACACAGCAAGAAACATGAGGTTTACTACCTAATGGTGTTTGGAGCTCCTGCTTAACTTTTGCTTTTATATTCCCTCCCTACACATACCCCATTGCATCCTTTCTTAGAGTCAATATTGTGCCTGTATTTTCACCTACAGTCCAAACTGAATATTGCAGCGGTGTAATAAATAGCCCCGACACTAATATATACTGTTATACTTCCATTGACTAACATTGCCAGAGATGTTACATAGCAGATTTTGTGACAACTGTCCTTTTCTGCCATGGTTTATTCAGTCCTTAAAAATAGCATATGAATCTATAAAGAACTCACTGACATACAGTCCAGTCATTTTCTATTTCTGTTGCCAGTTGAGTCTGCATATGAGATGTTTCAGTGGGAGACACCTTCCACCAGCCAAATGCTGCCCAAATGTGTCTGGCTGGTGAGTGTGTCTACTCTGCCAGACACTTTGGCAGGTAACCAGCCATCATTTGGCATCATAGATGGCTGGTAAAGTAATGTGATTGTCTGGCTGGTTGATGTGAGGGCCTTCGCTCCCACTGGCAGGCTGAGGGTTAAAAAAAAAACACAGGCTTTGACTTGGGTGTTTTGGCTACAAAAAGCCCTTGTGAGGACTGAAACACAATCAGATTTTCCGAGTTAGGATAATATAACATTAATATTATTTTACAACTAGCATGAAATAAGCATGTCTAAACTAAGGGACATTTATCATAAAGCTTGACTCGGGCTTTCCACTATCATGAAGCTGGTTCATTTGAACTGGAGTAAACCACCATGCAAACCTCTGCTACACAGTGAACCATGTCTGTGTCTGCTCTGTGAATTAAAGAGTAGGAGGAACATTTTTATAGATCAGGGATTGATATGATGTGTGAGAAAGAGAAATGTTTTTTTATATATATATCATTTGTCCACTCCGGGTTTTTCATGAAAACAAACTCCATTTTTGATCCTATTTATGGTCAACATTTAGTCAACAAAAGCAAGTCAGTGTATTTGTATTCAGTAATTCTCTCTCTATACAGAAGTTTGACATTGTTGCATTGTAAGTGGCAGGATCTGCCTGTCCCATGCTGAGTTCAAATCACCATTTGCACATGATACATTTATAATTCTGAAGATTGAGCTTCATTTTATATACTTTAAAATACATGCTAAATGTATCTTACATACTAGCATAGTGCAATAAATTTTCACATACTTTACACAAGTTTTTCTGATTGGCTGTGTAATTTGATATTCAACCAACAATATCTATATAACAATGAACAATACACTGATGCTTTTACGTTCTATATGTTATTTAACCTTCAAGACACAAGCGATCGTAGACTTGATCCTGCTCTTTCTCTTCTTCTCTCTTTTCGTTCATATGTCCCTGCTTCATCATTCCCTCGCTCCTGACAGTCGTACGGAATGACCTAAATCTCTTCCCTTACCTCTTCCCCTGGACAATCTTCTCTTTCTTTAGCTTTCTTTCTTTGTCTTATTCGTCACTGACTACCTTTTCTCCCTCCCGCCTCTGCTATTCTCTCCTCTATTTCTGTCACGCTTTTTATACCTTTCTCCTTCATTTATGTCCTTCCATTTCTGCCATCCCATGATATCATTTGATCTCTCCTCATCCAATGCTTGTTGTTGCCTTTCCTTTCTTGCTGTCTTTTCTCTCTTTATGTGTAATGGAAACTGACCATTAGGAGTGACACACCGTGATGAGTATTACCAAACCATCAGTTATCTTTTTCACCACCATTCCCTTTTTGTTTGGTTGTGCATCGCACGACTGTTTCTAGCTTCACAAGACAGCTAAAAAAAAAAAAACATACATCAAACATAGGACAGACAAAGTTGCTTGACCTCACATTTAGATGTCTAGATCTAGATGCCTAAACAGGCAATTAAAATATGTGATTTTTGCTTGTTGTAGAGTTCCTCTGTCCCAGAGTGGCAAAAAAAAATAAATAAAAAATCAATTATTCCAGCTTCAATATATATCAACTTTCAATAACACATCTGCCCAGCACAGTTAGACTGTGGCTGAACGCCTCATAGCCGCAGGGTCAGTTATTCTTATTTTAGGAGATAGAGACCAAAGCCTAAGAGAAAAGTGAATATTAAGTGAATAAATAATATAAAAGTGAAAATTCTTGCTTTTGAAAGGCTGACAGAAACTTCTGTTAGAATAATGTTGCTTTGTGTCAGCCAGATGTTTATATAGGCACTTGCTAACATGATAGCTATAGCAGTTAGCATATGGTAACAATAGACAGACAGACAGACAGACAGACAGCTTTATTACTAACACATTTTGCTGACATGTAAAAGTCTACAAATTAGAGCAAACACTAACCAAAGCATTTAAGTGGTCTTCCACAGGTTTGCTTGTGTTTGCATATTGGAAGGAACAACACTAAAACATCTTCCAGTACTTGGCTAATAATGTCAATACTGAGGGAGAGAGAAGGGGGG
>JBBMOC010000022.1:6437253-6499753 GCA_037975185.1 Centropyge bicolor | reverse complement strand
TCCAGCCTGACCATTGTTTCCACTCCCCATGTTAATTCTGCCTTTTAGTCACTTCCAACCTTATCCTCCATCCTCTGTGTCACATATCATCCTCACAAAGCTGCTCAACAAGGTATTTTCCACTGTCACGCACGTTTTAACAATTCTCTGACGTCTGATCCTTCTTTAGTTTTAGGCATACCAAGGCAAAGCAACCTAAATTGGATGCCTTGCCGTTAAGTAACTGCAGACCAATCTTTATATATAATCTTATCTAAAATTCTGGAGAAAGTAATTTCATTCCCAACTGATGTCTTTTTTTGAACGAGCACTTCACCATAGGTGACTAATGACCAGTACATGTAGAGAGACGCAGGTGCTCTGTTTCAGTTCTTTAATGTTTACATGCAGCCTTTGACACAGTTGATCACTTTGGCATTTCTTGGAGAACTGGCCAGGCATCGAGGGCTTAGCTCATTAACTGTTGCACTCCTGGCTGACACAACCTTTTCTGTCATTTTGGCTAATTCTACTTTCTCCATGAAGTTGTGGTATCACTCAAGGCTCAGCTCTTGCCCCCCTTCTGTTCTCTATATACATGCTGCCTCTTGGCCAGTTCATTTAAAGTCACGATGTGTTTTACCATCAGTCATACATGCAGTTAAAACCCACATATTCTGTAAGCCTAGCCAACCGCACAACCTGCCTCTCTCATACAGTAGTCTTAGATAGTCTCGGACGTCCCAAAAATGTCCTGAATTTTAATGACGATAGGTCTGAGGTGATTTTGTTTGGTCTCCCAAATTCCATCAGCTCTGTTGGTGCTAATCTTGGCCGTCTGTAATAATATTATACAGGCTGCTAGAAATCTGGGAGTACTTTTGATGCTATCCTCTGTTTTGATGTTCAAGTCAAAAATGTTACTAAGCCATGTTTCTTCCAGCTCGAGACAATCCCTAAAAATAGTTCATTATATCAAATGCTGATCTACAAAAGGCTGCACATGCTTTTATCTATTCTTGGCTTGATTACAGTGCACTTCAAGCAGGTATGAGCCAGGGCTTAGCCATCTCAAGCTGGTGCAAAATGCTGCTGCTCAGCTTCTTTTAAACTGTTGTTTTTGTCAAAGTTGGACTTGTATGTTTTACATGTCACAATACTGATCATTTGGCAAATCATTTAGTAGCTTAACACATCCTGAAGTTTGCCATGTCAGAGGTTTTATGGAGGCGAGTCAGGTTTGATGTCAGGAATTGTCACGTTGACGACAGTAACAGATTCTTTTGTCCCTCTACAGTAACAATGAGAGCTTCTTTTGCCCTGCTGCTAATGCGCTAAAATATGTAATTCATACGGCACCCACAGAATACTGTGAGAAGCTGCCTTTCCCATATAGCCTCTCTATGTGAAGAGAACTACAGAGCAAACTCCATTCAAACACTGTGATGTTTCACCACTGCTCGTGTGTCTGCTGAGGTGAAGAGTACTTTCACAAGCTCAATATATAAATACATCACTTCATTTTTAAATGTCATGGTCAGTTATGAATAACGTCTGTCCATCAACATGTGTGTACTAGGTTCTTGAAAAGAGCTGTGGGGATGAAAGAATTCCAATAACAAATAGTTTATTGTGTGTCGGGAGACGTTCAGCTCTTCCTTGCCTGAGGAAGTGTGGGTGCAGTGTCTCTTTTCTGTGCACTGGTCCTGTGAGACGTGTGCTGAGGACGCAGAGCACTATATCTGTCACAACTGTGATGATGGATAAAGAAGAGCATTTATTTCAGCAATACAAACAAAATGTGCTGCTTTTATTCATTTATCATTAACACTTCTGCTGTTCATATTGTTGATGAAAATTGAAGTTGAAAATGAAATTTTATATTTTTTTATTAAGATAAAAGACATAATATGTTTGCAATTACATATTAGCAATGACACTGTCAGACATCTTTAATAAAACCATTCTGAGGTTTATACCATTGTGTTTCTTTTGAGCCCACCGTGTTACTTTCGTCCGCGCAACTTCCCTTCATAATTACTCCACAATAAAAAAGCACCCAGTATTTATAGAACGCTCATTAAAATGTCCATCATTTGCAGGTATTTGGCCATAAAGCATTGGGTATATTTATACTGTTGGGGATAACCAAAGTCATTACAAGTCATCCTCAGGGGAACATGAGTGTCTGAGGCATCTATAGTTGCTGATATGGACGGTGAAGTATGTGTGTTCATAGTTAATATCATGGTAGTGTAACTGTGATTGACTTATGGGAATATCATATATATATATGATATATATATATATGTGTGTGTGTGTGTGTGTGTGTGTGTATTTGGAATTCTCCACTTATATATTTATTTAAGAATTCTGTACGTTGTCGTTTTCAGATTTACTTGTAATACCTACTGAGAAAAAAGCGCTAAAGCTTCATAAAAGGGGACTGGATGTCTGAATGAAGCCTCCCACTGCCCACTATGATGATTGACAGCTTGGCCCCGCCTGCCTACCTCATATTGATGTTTTAACTGGCCAGTTAGATGAGGTCATCAACTTAGGAGAGCACTCTGCTAAGGTCATATATTGATCTTCTATCTCTCCATGTGTGTTTGTGAATGTTGGTATATT
This sequence comes from Centropyge bicolor, assembly GCA_037975185.1. Classification (NCBI taxonomy): domain Eukaryota; kingdom Metazoa; phylum Chordata; class Actinopteri; family Pomacanthidae; genus Centropyge; species Centropyge bicolor. Next base: position 6,497,143 of record JBBMOC010000022.1, on the reverse strand, counting down.
AGTGTGGGCGTTCTTAGCTTGAGAAAAACACCAGCAGTTGAATTACCAACAGGGCAGACAGAAGTGAGATCCCTGCAGATTTCAGCACACATATGTAGTCATTGTGTCTGGATGTATGTGTGTGCTGATTTGGTCAAATTTAAGACACAGTTCTTTTTTAAATTCTACAACAGCAAAACAAGAACTGGCACAGGTACAAGACTGGGGACTAGCTCAGTCATCAACCCACTGACCCCCCCAGTACAAACACACACACACACACACACACACACACACACATATGCACAGAATCGTGCAGAGCCCCAGAGACCAGGCAGCTGGTTGTGCTCCCAGGCTGAATGGACCAGCGATGGATGGAGAGCAGACTCAGAGCAGACTCAGCTCTCCAGCACACTGGGACTGTCCTCACAGCCTCACAGCACTGGTTGTGTGTTGACAGGGCCTCTTGTGGTCAATCAAATCACGACTGTTGTCTCTCGAATGCAATGGCATAAGAAGCACCGCAAAACCTCTTAGGGAAGAGGTCAGTGAGTGTCTGACTTTGACACCCAAAACTGTAGTTATTGCCATGACATGAACTTTATTTAACCTGAACTAATAACAGCAACACACAAAAATGAACTAGTTTCATTCTATGCAGTGTTTCTGGTTGTCTGCCATAAATATTCAAGCTGGCACAATGCAGCAGCGTCAGGTGATGACGAGTTAAAAGAGTGTGTGTCCGGTGTCAGTCGAGCTCCAGCTGTGGCAGAAAGGAATTCCTCTGGGGGGGGGGGGGGGGTGTTCAAAAAACATCTTTCAACATGTCATTTTTTGATCATTGCCATTGACAAGTGCATCTATGCATCAGATCGTTGTCAATGTAATACAATCTAGTACTACAGTAAATACAGTGAAAGAGAAGTCATCACTGTTTCATCTCGCTGTAGTACAATTTTGCAGCTTCCTGCATTCCGACAAAATACTTTAATAAGGTGACTCTTTTAGAGCTAAAAGGTTTTCTCCCGCACAGCACCTGCAATATGACGATTACTTCTGTATTTCATCAGCTACACCAACACCACATCGGGGATTATGCCTGGGTGTGTGTGTGTGTGTGTGTGTGTGTGTAGAGGGTCTCTCTATCACCACATCTATTTTCTAAATGTACCGACACTTTCCTCTCTCTTTCCTTTTTTTCCTCTTACTATTGTTAGTGTGAACTGTCTTTAGTGAAGATCTATAAAGAAGCCGATGAGTCTAGTGGCAAATGACAGTATTTGTTGTTTGTAGACTATTTTTACATTTTCCCGACAAGTAAGCACTTGTGGTCACGAGTAATGGCTGCTCTCATTGAGAAACAAAGGAGGAGGGGCCATGATCTTGATCCAGAGCTGAGGAGGACAGGTCGATCTCACTGGCATCTTTGAAGCATGACCTTACACCTTTACACCTGACCTGATGATACTAGTCGACGAGTTGCTTGCTTACTATGTGAATGAAAGTGGACACAAGCTGTAGCAGCCTGAAGTTTGTGTTTGACGACGGAGCGACGTGCAGAGACTTCTCTGGGTCATGTGACTCAGGGACCACATTTAGTTTATTAAAAAGGAAAGTTCAGTTCCTTAAAGTGTTCCTGCCAAGAAATGTAGTGGTAGAAAGGGGCTCTGCATCTTAAAAGTAAACCAGTGATGTCTGACATATCACATATGAACAACCAATGGAGACTGATTTTTCCACAGATATTTGGAAGATGTGCAAAATATTTAATGAAAAATGTCCTTCCCCTTCAGGAAACACACACAGAAACAAACTGACATGGGACAGACAGACACACAGGAAGTGAATGATTGAGGGCAGGCTCGTGGGTATGGTCTCAGCCCGTGGTCAGGACGGATGTCAGCTGTCTGACGCAGCACCAAAAAGCAAAACTCTGAGGTTTCTGCAGGACACAGGTGATTTGCATTAGTGAGAGAAGAGGAAATGAATTGCACAGCTTTTTTTGTTCTGGATTTCTTCTGGTAGAGTTGGCCTTTCTGACGCAGTACATTACGAGTGCTTCATGCCTGGAGCTACATGAACTAGCTGCCTCCTGCCTTTCACTCGGTCTGGCTTGCTTTTATTCTCTTTATTCCTTTACTTTCTTTCTTCATTCATGTTCCCTCTGTCCATCCTTCCACTGGTTCTTTCTATCTCCTTTCTTCTTTACAACACATAGTAGGCTACATGATGAAGCTGTGAGCAGGGAAAGAACATTGTAGAAATGTGTAAGTCCCCTGAGTGATTTAGGAACAGCACAAGACCTGAGGGACAGCAGGAATGAGAGCAGGATAATGGAATATGATATTATGCTGAGGGACAAGGGAACGAACGAACGAAAGAAAGAGAGAAAGTTACCTTTGTTATGTTCTGTCTGACTCTCTTATGACTACATACACTTGTGCTTACCAGTACTGCTCCGTCTCATCCCCTGTCTCCCTGCTGCGCACACACACACACACACACACACACACACACACACACACACACACACACACACACACACACACACGGCTCACTGAGGTGAGGCAGGCAAACAGAAGGTATTGCACTTTTTTCTGCTTCGTTCTCCTGTTCCTCCCGAGCGCTGCAGTGCCAGTCACACTCGTCCTTGTGGAAACGCTCAGTGGACGCTCAGTTAACATTCAAACTTCCAGCGGGATAGAAACATTTTTCTCACAAACTTATAGCAAACCCCAGCTAAGAGGAGTCGCTGTGGGCTTCATCAGTCTGGCTGTCCAGAGTGAAACACACACGTTGTTGGACTCAGGTGAGGGACTTGAACGTCCCACTGTTCAGACAGAACGACCTGCACATTCAGGATGACTGTCCTGCTGCACTGTCCCATGAAAAGGGCAACCAGTCCTGCGCTGCTCACCAAATATGGACACCCTCAAACCCTCAGCCCGCTCTCACAAGGACAAGAGTCTCCCATCAGGCTGTGCAGCAGTGCTTCGATCTGAATGCTTATCGACATGCTAACATGCTCATACACTGCTGCATTAATATTCACATTATAAACCACATCATATATGAGCTTGTTAGCATTTAGCTCAAGGTACTGCTCTGTCGATGCAGCTTCCCACAGCTGCTAGCATGGCTGTACATTCATCTTGTTTTAGTGATTTTTTTTTTTTTTTTTTACCAAAATGTAAAACACACACACACACACACACACACACACACACACACACACACACACATACAAAGTGTGCATTTGCAGAGCAGCTGAACACAGTCTGATTGTGTACGTGCTTGCAAAGCAGGGTCAGCAGCCTATTTCATCTCCATCATCAAATAACACACACACACACACACGCACACACACACACACACACACACACACACACACACACACACACACACACACACACACACACACACACACACACAATAATGCACCTGCAGAGATTTCTAAGCATAATACTGAAGTGGAAACATTAAAGCCGGACGGAAGAGAACATCACAGGATATGAGGAGAGAGAGCAAACGGGAAGAGAGGGGAATGTAAACTGTGACAATGGACGTGGTGAAAAACAGATAGAAAGAGGAGAGATTCCTTCATCCTCTTTCCTTCACAGAATTCCCAGTTGGTGCTTCTCCCTCCTTCGCTTCTCATGAAATAATCCCTCCTTTACCTCCTTCTCTCACACCCCTCTTAATGTGCACCTCCTCATCCCCCATGCAGTTCCCCTCTCCTCTCTGTCAGAACGCCACTTTGTGAACGTTGCGTTGCAGCATTGCACTGTTGTTTTCCGCATGCAGCTATGTACACACACATGCACGCACACACAAAGCAATCAATCAAGAGCGTGACGTGAGCGACTTGAGCACAGCAGACACACAGAAAGGCTTTACAGAAATCATCGTTTTATCGACGCAGAGCGTGAAGACTGAAGGAGAGGTTTATGGCACGACTGTGTGTGTGTGTGTGTGTGTGTGTTTGTGTGTGTGTGTGTGTGTGTTTGTGCGCAGGAGACAGAGAGAGAAACAGCTGACTCTGCAGTAATATTAAAAGACAGGAGGCAAAATGGATTAAAACGGACCTTCTGTCTCTTTTCCCCTCCATTCCTCACTGCCCTGTTTCTTTATATACATTCATCTTCTTGTTTTCTCTTTTTTCATGGAAGAAAGAAAGCCAGTTCAGAAGACATGCCCAGTACTCACTCCTTTCTCTTAAATCCACTGTATGTGTCTGTGTCCACATTGGTGTTTAATGATAATGGGACAAATAGCTAGACTGCTGATGACTCTGACATAATATAGATTTATTCAGATTCAATTTAAAGGGTACATATATATTGCTGCATATGATGCAAATGTACATCAGATACATTATATAGTGCAATAATAAAAAACAAACAAACAGAATAAACAGATAGACTTGATAGATAGATAGATAGATAGATAGATAGATAGATAGATAGATAGATAGATAGATAGATAGATAGATAGACCATTTGTCAGGGCCCGTTTCCATTACTTAAAGTACAACCTCAACCATCCAAATAGTTCAGATTATCAGGTATTTTCCGACCATGTAATGATGCCGTCATTCTTTCCATAAGATGCACCTGTCTCAAACTCTACTTAACATTCCTCCAGTTTGCCGTTACATTTTTCTTGGCAACCAATAATAAAATATGCAGAATGTATCTTTGGTCAGCAGTGAAAAGGTTGGCCGGTATAACACCAAGTAAGTAGAACAGTACGTTTGAGGGGATTTCTCTTTTCATAATTTTCTTAATTTCGTCTTTAATATTTTTCCAGTATTCCAAAATAACTGGACGGTCCCAGAATATGTTCATATAATCACCTATTTTACTGCATTGTCTCCAGCATAGAGCTGCTGAGGGATCTTTAACAAAACTTGAAATAGCCAAAGGGACATGAAAACACCCGGTTTTGAGTTTTCAGTGGAATTCGTTGATACCTTTATGACTGCTGTCACAAAGTTTAACTCAAAGTTCGTCTTCTAGATTCCAATTCCCATTTCTCCTTAATATCATAAGTATTCTCACAAAAGGCTTTTATAGAGATGGGAGACACGTTTACTGTAATGGATGACGTTTTTCCAACATTGGAAGAAAATATTGTTGTATACTATTTGGGTTTTTGCCAATTTGCCCTTTTGCTTTATGATTTATAATGTAGTGCCTAATTTGCAAATATCTGTAAAAATCATTTGAACGAAGGTGTAAATTGTTCCTGATTTTGGGTAATGGATTTTAAGTGTGTTTCTTCAAATAATTGATTAAAGATAATGAGACCTTTAGCCACCCATCACCTAAAGCCATGATCTGAAATCAAAGGTGGAAAATCAACATTGCCCACTATGGCCATAGCTCGAGAAAAAGATCCACTATCTTGAAGCATCTTTTTCATTTCGGCGCAAATCTTTATAGTTTGTTTTATGCATTCAGTTCCAATCTTCATTTTGATGACGTGTTTCAAATCTACAAAGGGTAGGACAGATAACGCTGCACCCTTAACTTGGCCCTGTTCTCTTTGAGTCCTCTTTGCCTCCTCGTCTCCACTGATCCAAGTCACAATCGCTGCTAGCTGAGCTGCCCAGTAATAAAATTTCGAATTTGGCAATGCCAGACCTCCGTTATTTTTAGCCAAATGAAGTATTTTACGTCTAATTCTGGGTGTCTGCGTTGCCATATAAATTGAGACATTAATTTGTTTAACATGGTAAAAGACGAGGAAGGAGAATCATCGGTTTCGAGCTGCCAAACAGAGATGGGGGAGAACTTCCTAGCTGGTCAGATCGCTCCTTACTAGTTTAATTAGCTTATTATAGTTTGGTTCAAGTTTTGTGGTTTGACGTGTTATAATAATTCCTAAGTACTTAAATCCTTGTTTGGAGCAGTGAAATGACACTGTCTCGTTAAGCTGATTTGGCCACATCCCTGATATCATCATTGCCTCTCATTTATTTGGATTAAATTAATGTCTCCATAATCTTTTAGACACTGCATGAGTCGAGGTACTGAAGTAAGAGAATGCTTTAAAAAGAGCAGGATGTCATCCGCAAAGAGGGAAATTTTAATAATTCTCTCCCCACCATCCTCAAACCCGTCAAACTGAACATCCGGCCATCCCACGAGACGGAAGGTGAGACCATTCCATTATCATTCAGAGCAAAATATTCAAGTATAGCTGACTTTATTTCTTCTCTGATTCTAGCATCTGTCAGTAATGAGACATTCATTCTCCAATACTTCATACACTGCTCCAATCCCAAGTCAAGTGCCATTGTAACTAACAGGAGAATAATCTTGATCGAAGAATGTCCTCTTATCTTGACACATCACTGCGTCCAGGAATCTCATGATGATTGACCTGGGGGGGGGGGCGCTGGGTCTGCCAGTCTGGCCTGTGGTGAGCAGTGCACTCTTTCAATTTTAATGTCCAAGTCAGGTGGCCGTCTCAGCACATCACCCTGTTCACTCCTCTCTGGCATCTGGAATATTTGAGGGCTGTATCTTCTCAGCCGGTTTTGTAGGTCGTGACATACATCTGTGAGTTGTTTATCATGTTGCATGCGATACAGCCTGGCCCCCGCATCCTCCACTCTCCTCGCTCTCCCTTCCAGCTCGCAAAACTTCTGCTGATGGTCACCAAGCTGCACTTTAATATCAGTCACAGCCATTTCCAGGCGCTCAAGGGTTCTTTCCCCTGTTTTCCGGGTCCTTTGTTCCTTGAGGAGGAGGACATCTTGTTCAAAGATTGGTTTCCAATCTGAAGATAGTTGTCACAGTTTTTCTGACAGAGCTTCGTCTCTGACCTGTCGTTCTTATCATGACGTCACCGGAAGTCACAAAGAAGCTGAGTCAGGAAAGCCTGGTGATCTGGTATTTCTGTGGTACTCTCAAGTCTGTGTAAGTTACTTTTAAAGGAAGGGTTCAACATTTTAGGAAATATGCTGATTCAACATCCAGCCACAGTTGAGATAAGAAGATCAATATCACTCTGGTGTCTGTCTGTTCAGTTGAAGGCTACAGCCTGCAGCCACTGAGCTTCAGACTGGAAATCACCTCTCAGCTCCTCTAAAGCTCACGGATTAACACGTTGTATCTCATTTGCTTAAACCATACAAAAACCTAGTGTAAAAACCTGGACATGTTGTCTTGGTGGTTGTCACCATGCAGTTGCAGTGACTTCGGGATGTGACCATGAAATAGTGCCATTTTGAAAAGAGTTCATCCCCACTGTGGTTTAATCTCATTAACAAACTGGACCTGTGTTTATAGAGGTAATGTTCTTGGTGTAAAGATCACCCTCCCCACACAGTCATTATCTATCTGGGACCAAATTGATCAAGTGCCAGTGGATTCCCCTCCTGGCTGTATTCAATAGACCCCTCTATAGAACCAGGGAGGACGGAGGAGGAGGAGGTTCGAGCTCTGCAGTAAGGCTCATCTGTTCTGGTTTTGGTTCACAGCCATGCTTGCAGCTTTGTGAGGCTGCATTAAGGCACAGCAGTGCTTTGAGCTCCAGGCTAACATTGGGATGTCACCACACTCACAATGACCTCTTCTATAGCTCTTTAGCATGAACAATGTCTGAGACCATTTGCCTTCCCTTAAACCCCACCATGTGGCTAGAAGGGGGTCAGTTCTATCCCAAGTACAGATGTTTTTAACTTAAATATCTCTGACCTGTCAGCGTGCCAGTCATTGCAAACTCATTCTATTTTACAGTTGCTCAAACCCATGAAACCTCATCTTCATTATCATTTTCGGTTCTAGTAGAGATCACAAAGTTTCCAAAGATAAAGATTTTGGGTTGGAATATTTCACTCAAAATACAAAATACAATACAAAGTGTGTTTTTCATGATACGTTTATAGAAGCTAATACAGAATATATTATGACATTTTTTCCTAATCTTTTAGCTAATGAAGTGAGCAGTATGTTGGTGTTGTTGGAGGTAAATGTCTCCATCAGCTCCCATCACAACAACATCTCAAATGAATGTCCAACAAATAAAGCTTAAAGCTGCATTATATATTATTTATATTTTCTTGGTTTTGGTTTGTTTGAATTTAGCCGTTGGGGACAAAGGCTCCAGAAGACACAAAGAAACAGTAGTATCAGTGTGGAGATGTGTTTGTGTCCTGATGAATGTGAGTCTAATATCCACTTTCCTTTTAGCTCTGGTTTGGTCTCCACAAACGTCTGAGGAATACACGACTCTCTTTAGCAGCTAAATGTCTCACTGTGTTCACCAGCTACTTACTAACTTTGTCTGTTTGCTATGTGCAATGCTATTTGAGTTTATGACAACTGTCAGCGTCAGTGTATCAAATGGAATTAGCTTGTTGTACTTGGTGATAGTTTCGTCACTACAAACAACCTCATTTACATGACATCATTTGATACATCATTAATATGTAAAGAAAAATGAATCACTCCAACATTAAGTCTAATACAGTTTTTGGACTGCACTTTGGATTAATTTAATTCTTTTCTTTTCTACTAAGAATGATTATTATTTTGAAGTAATGAGCCTGATGCACTATGGTCTTTGAAGTGGCTCTGAAATCCTGTGGCCCTCATGGTTCCTGTGTGCCTGCTGTGTGCTACAGCGCTCCCTGCAGAGCACCGCTGGGAACACTGCCGCAGGGTGCTCCTCCCGAGTGAGAGACTGCACCAGGGGCTCGTCTCCTGAGCGTGCATCAGAGCCCAGGTGTGAAAGCAGACAGGCTGTGAACTTCTCTGTTTCATTCTTCACATGTCATTTTTTGTGAGTACAGTCATTAGCAGCCATTTCAAACAGGCAGAAACATTCTCGACATGCTCAGAGAGCACATCCACTTTAAAGCATACTGTTGCCTTTTGCTGTAATTTTGACTAAATCATTCCTCCATTCTTTTTGTCTATGATATAAAAACCCTTCAAAGCTGTGATCTTTATTGCAGACACCAGCTGTGTGTTCATAGCTGTATGAGCAGTAAGTGTCCTGTCGGAGTGAGTGTGAACAGGACGTTGAATCTGGGCTCCTCTGGGCTGGATAGAACAGAGCTGATGTGTGGGACCACTGTTGTTGGTGGCAAGTCCATTCTGCTGGAGAGAATTAAGCACCTGCTCAGCCATGACAAATGAAAGTGTGTATGAGCAAGTGTGCGTGCCCATGTGTATGTGTTGCTCCGAGTTGTTGTTATTTGCTAACAGGAACCTTTATGTAAGAGCATATGGTGTTATGAGCTGTTATAGGGCTACAAGGAAGCAGCTAAGCACACACAGCAGCTGCTGAGCCCACAGCAGCTTCTCCTTCTATAGAAACACTTGCAAACAAAGACACAAGAGGGAGAGTCCTGTTTGCTATTATTTCAGTTTGTGTTAGTCCTTCACAAGAGATGCTGAAGGAGGCTGTACAAATGAAATACATTTGAAGATTTGAGATGATTTGAGAAGTCAAATAACAACTGACCTCATGTCGAAGTTCACTGGACAAATCTGCAGCTTGGGATTTACATTCAGTTCTATCAGTTGGTGCAGAAACTTTATGTAGCAAAGCAGAATGTGAGAGTTTGGAGGCTGGGTGGCAGATGGTCTGTAGCCCATCAATAGCTCTGCTCGAATTGTAGATTTGTAAGAGATCTATTATCTTCCCTTGCTTTCTTACTGTGACGAGGCGTGCAGAGCGTTCATCACAAGGACACAAGCATGGAGATGACGTTTCATCAACTCAGCAACAATGATGATAAATCAAGGCTCCTCTGAGATTCGAAGAATAAGACTGGTAATATTTTATCATTTCTTACTGTCGATAAAATTCATGAAAAAACAAACAATCAAAGCAGACAGGTTCTGTTCTGCTGTCCCACAGAGCTCGAGAGCGTCATCCAGTGAACCATACTGCTGCACTGGGTGACATGTTCTTTCATTACCACGAACACACACACACACACACACACACACACACACACACACACACACACACACACTGTAGTTTATTTGAACTCAATCCCACATACAACGTCCTGCTGCCAGAAATACTCAGTAAAGCGCCAAATGTGGATTAATCCACACATGACAATAGTCCCCTAAAGTCCCCTCTGTGCTCTGTGTTTCATTTGAGAAAAGATTTTTTTAAATGAAAATCTATATTAGCATACATTTTTTAAAAATACAGTCTTCAGTAAGAACCAATGGGCTTGGTTCTGAGTGTAACAGACAGGGTGCAGAAGTGTTACATTCTTGCATGTATTGTTGGGGATTTGTTACCAAGATAAAAAAAAAAAAAAGAAAAAAGAATCCTTTAAATTATATTTTAAAGAGAACCAAACCTGAATATGTAGCTATTTGGAGATACTATGAACATTTTGGAACTGGTTTCAGGAAGATCACTCATGGGTTTCTTAAAACCTGATCTGTTCTTTAGACACAGGCACCAAAACAGTAAGAAGGTAATGTTGTTCCAATCCAGCCGGTGAGGTAGAAGATCAGCTGCATTTCTCATCTCCCTCTGTCACACACACACACACACACACACACACACACACACACACACACACACACACACTCTACAGCACATCACAGCAGATCATTCTGCAGTAATCTCCTGCATGTGTGAGTGCATTAGGCTGTACGAGGCTCCAGGCTTACTGCACATGCTATTTTCTTTGCTCAATTAGCTCTTTTACACAAGTGTGTGTGTCTCTGCATTTTGTCAGTGTGTGTGTGTGTGTGTGTGTGAGAGAGCATGTGTTGGTTGACTGTATTATTGACCTCTGCAAGGCGAGAGGACAATGGAGATCACTCAAAGGTTAAACACTTTATTTCTTGACATGTCATCAAATATAGTATGGTGTCCCTCTTTCTCTCTCTGCACCCTCTCCTCTTACAGCCACACTCCTCTCTCTCCGGCTCTCTCTCCAGCTCTCTCTCCGTCTCTCTCTCCTGTGATAGGCGACACACAGAGAAAGAAAGCTCTGTCGCAGCATTATCCTGAAAAGCACAGAGGGGGAAGGGGTACCCTGGTGGATATATTGCCTATAGCGCAACAAAACCACTAGAGAGGGAGGGGGAGAGAGAGCAGCACTAAAGGTTTTAAAAACAGGAGGAAAGACACCGAAACATGCAAGAGCGCTTCTGAAAACAGCTGAAATGTGTGTGATAAAATGTCATTGTTTTGGTGCAGTGGTATTGAAATCTGGCAGTGACGTTAGCATCTAGCGCCGTGTACCATACTGAAGGTCAGAAGCAATGTACTGTACCTGCTCCATAAATAACACTGGCTAAGTCATTGTTTTTAGGTGAATCGGTGAATGAATTGGGCCAGTTTCCACCCACTGACCATCTGTCTCACATTAAAGGAACAGCTCAACACTTTGGCTAACAGACCTTGCACTCAACAGTCAAGACTGCTCTGAAAATATGTACATCAATCATAAAATGACAGAGAGATGAAGAGATAGATGTTTTTTATTATTATTATTATTATTATCTACTATTACTATTACTATTACTATTATTACTTTCTTACACTTATTTATTATTGATTAATGGAATTTCTTGCCTAATGCATTTTTCACCATTAGTCAAGCTAGTGTTGTTAGTATACAGTAAATAGCCCTATTTGACTATTGTAATTATCCATATTATGGTCAGAACTCAATTAGTAAAGAAGCATGACAGCTAGTCATTTGGTTTAGAAATGCAGATCAGTCAAGGTGCAAAATTTGGAGAATCAAGACCAAGGGTTCAAGTAAGCCACAGAATTCAAACAGCAGACATATCTCAGCATCATGTGTTTGGAGGAGACTGTAAATCAGACCTTCAACGGTCAAACTGTTGCAAGGAAACCACTCATTTGGGAGAGTGAAAAAAAGAAGAGAACTGCTTGGACCAAGAAACACAAGTGATGGACACTGGACCAGGGCTCATCTGTTCTCTGGTGGGATGAGTTGAACTTAGAGATTTTTGGTTCGAACCACTGTGTCTGTTTGAGACACAGAGAATGGATGGGATGGTGCAGCATGGAGACGGATGTGTGGTGATACCCCCCAGCGTGGGGGTCCAATACTGTACCTGAAGTACTCAGGATAAGAGATGAGCAGACCCTAAACTACGGAGTAACAGAAGCCATTTGATAGAAGATCTAACAAACATCTTCTCAGTGGATTCCCAGACATCACCACATCTCATAAACACCACCGCTGTGTGACTTTGTGAAGAAGCTCATCAGCAGCCTGTTGGAGGACATTTGGCCCAGTGTCTCTCCTCAGTTCAGCTGCTCCTCAGAGAATCCCTCTCAGGTCCATGTGTGTGAAGTGAAAAGCTGTTTAGCTCAGTGTCACATATTGAAAATAGAAACAAGCTCACAGCTGATAATGCAGAGAAGCATCTGTTCATCAAAAAGAACCTGCCTCTCACTTTTCCAAAAAAGGCTTCATCCTCTCATAAACACCAACACATGACAGCGTATCTTTTGGTTGCTCTGCTACAGTTGATGTTGTGTGGTAGTGAACTGAATGTGTTACAGGCTACATCAAAGTGACATATGTGCCATGATGGTTTAGGAGTTTTTTTTTAAATGGCTGAATGTGACAAAATGGAGCTGTGGGTTTGGTGCTTCTGTTTTTGCCATTTGGACACATATGTCTGGGCAGTTTGAATCAGATCCACCAGCAGTATCAGCAGCCATGCAAAGACCTGAGCTCGGCGTCCTCTCTGCCTGCCAGCAGGTGACTGTTAGAGGACACCGTCACAGTCTAATAATGATGAACCCACACATCTTTCATTGCAGCCAAACCTCTGAAAAAGAGGTCAAAATGGCGTTAATGTTGCCACGGCTGCTGCGTGTGGCAGCACATGAAGTGTGTGTACGATATGCTGCCACTGTGCTGCTGTTTGTTTCTCTCCTTGACGGAATGGGAATTGCCATTGCACCCCAGCTGCGTAAAAGGCTGGATAGAGAGAAAGAGAGAGAGAGAGAGGAGGAATGTGTGTGTGTGAGGGTTTTGCTTACAAAGGAGCAACATTCAGCTGAGACGTCCACCTGAATGAGGCGAGCTGAGACGTACTGCCCGATCAATAAACGGATACGAGCGTCCCAGCATGCCGAGCTCAGCAGAAAAGAAAAAAAAGAGGGGCAGTGGAAACGAAAACGGGGGGGGTGCAGAATGTGACCCCCATCCTCTTCTCCTTCCTCTTCCTCCTCTACTGCTTCTTACTCTGAATTCACTTCACCGCCACCCTCACCAAAAACACCTCCCATCCTGCCCCCCCTCCCCTCTCCGTGTGTCTCTCCCTCCTTCTCTGCAGCAGACTCCAGCGCAGTCAGCTACTACAGGGACTGCAGTGTTACGCTATAGCACAAGCAGAGAGCTAGAGAGAAGGAGAGGAGGGGGGAGTGGATGAGGGAGGGAGAGGACGTAGAGGGGGTTGGGGGGGCTGAATAGCGATAATAAGCAATCCAGCACTCAGCTCTGAAATCGCGGTAATAAAGCAGCACGAGCTGTCAGTGGTGATGACGAGGAGGAAGGGAAAAGGGGGAGGACTGTTCAGGCTGTGGAGCAGGAGACAGGAGGCAAAGAAACACATGGAAAACCATAGAGTTAATGGACAGATGCATGAAAGAGTGATCCAATCATTAATGTACCATCGCTTTCCTCTGGCATCCGACACGTATGTTTCCTTCAGCTGTGACGTTGGCAGGGACGAGCGCCTTTGCCCTTGATGCTCTTCACCTCGCTAATCAGCTAAAACCGAGCCGGCCACCTGACCTCAGCCCACCTGAACACCGCTGCTGCTGCTGCTGCTGCTGCTGCTGCTGCTGCTGCTGCGCTGGACACCCCCCTCCACCCCCCTCCACCCCTTCCAACCTAGCTTTATGTCACTGCGTTGGCACAGAAACTATTGACTGCAACACTTTCAAAGTCACCTCAGCTGTCATAGTGATGCTCCCCAGACCCCCCCACCATGACACCACCCCCTGTTCGCTTGATCATTTTTGACTGTCACCCCTCCCTGGTTCTTCCATCGTCTGTTTGACTGGCCTTTATTTTTGGACTTGTTGAGTTTTATGCATGACAAAGCTACATGAGGATGAAAAACATCCATCGTACCAAGGTAAATCTGAGCTGCAGCAACAAAGAAGATTCACACGCCTTCTACACGTACTATGATAAGGCCTCTCTCTTCTTCCTTTGCTGTCGTTTGGTATAAATCAGTGGTTCTCTGGTACTGCAGCCTTTATGCTGAGCTGAAATGTACATGGCACACTGAGGTAATTCAGCCTGCTGAGAACATGTGGGAACATAAAGTGAGCAGGCAGCCAGCTGTGCTTCTTCACTCAGACATCAGGACACTAGACTCATGCACCTCAGGAACATGCACTTTTCCCTGCAACCTGTGTTCAGTGCTGAGCTTTATAAATGTGACAGGACCACAGAGACAGATGTGTTTCAGTGAGGCTGCTCAGTCTGACCAGAGCTCCGTGCACCATGGGCCTCAGTGGGAGCTAAATCCCACAGATGTTTTTACCTGGGCATGGCAACTACTATATAGTTAAGTTTCGGAGAAGAACATGGTTACCCATAACACCCGTCTCAACATAAGTTCTCAGATAGATTTTAGTGCATCTCTGGAGAAGAATCATTTCTGCTTTCCTGCAGCAGATGATGAAATTTACTTCACATGGACTAATGACTAATGATCATTTTAATAAGGAAATCAACTAACTATAAAATCAAGATATACTGATATTTATTATAAATATTTCCCACAGACTCCCTGCATGGGCCACATGGGGTCTATGGACCCCCAGCGGGCAAACTGGGCTCTAAACATTGTGTGTAGTGTGTGGGTCTCTGGTTGTGTGAGTCCATCCCGAGTCACAGGGAGCGACAAGGTCAGTATGCTGTCAGAGAATACACCTCGACCCCCGACAGTCAGCAGCAGTCTCTGGCTCTGCAGACGGCCATAGATTCGTTAAGAACAGTTAAGAAGAGGGATGCAGAGGGAGACCCGGGTGAGAGGTGGATGAATGACTGCATGAGGAGAAGAAAGGGATGAAACTGAGGAGGGCAAAAGACAGAGATACACACATTTTTTCAAAGACAAACACACACACACACACATTCATTCTTTGAGCAGTGATTCATGTTGTGAATGCAGGTGATGTTCCAACTACACTCGTATTGTTTGTTATGCTGCTCAACACTAACATGTATGCGTCTCCTTGGAGCTGAAATGTAAATTCATCTTAATTCTGTGGCCTCTCCTCAACCTTGATGATACATTTTGTATTTTTTTTTGTTTACTCTCCAACTGTAGTAGCAGCTGCTCCGTGGATTCTTGTAAGCATAGCACTGTCTGACTGTCTCTTTCCCTCAGAGATGATTCAAACAGTCTTCACAGTAGTTCGTATCTAGGTCCAGGGGACAGACACAGCCCTGGCTGCAGAGGGCACACTGTCGCTCCAAGTCCAGCTGTTGCAGATGCTGTGTTGCCAAGCCTCTGCACCCTCACAGGTTTTATATATGATGAAGGTGTACAGATCCTTCAGCTGCTGGGACAAACTCCAGAGTCACACATGAAGCTGGATGCACTGCATGCCCACCCTGTCCTCCTCTACCTGACTCTGTGCTTCGCTACATGAAGCGTCTGTCCTACATTTCAGCTGGACATCATTTGTGACCAACAGATTTGTCTAATATGAACCAAACTGTTTGGGGTTTATGTTACGTCTTAGCTTCATTGGATCCTTCAAGATATTCCACAGAAAAGGATCCTGCTACTCTTCATGCTCTTTGTGCTTTTTGAAAGAGTATTTCACAGACAAAATTCAACCAGCTCCAATATTAGCTATAACATGTAGATGCTAACAATGCTATTTGATTCATTAGTGATGGGCTCCAGTCTAAACAGATGTGTGCTCACCGGCAAAGTCCAACAGTTCTGATGGAGACCGGAGGAAGCACAGTGTTTTATAACGTAACAGTGTTTGCTCCATAATCTACCCAAACACACACATCCTCTCTCTCTCTCTCTCTCTCTCTCTCTATCACACACACACACACACACACACACACACACACACACACAAGTACAAATACAAATAGAAATGCATCCATCAGAAGCTGCCAGCACACCTGAGGCACACACTCCTGACTAGACTCTGATGCATTTATGTTCATGTGCTTCCCAACACATGTGAGGTGGCTGCTGCTGCAGGATTTTAGCTTTGTATCATCAGGAACATGAATGGAGGTAGGACTGCTGAACAACCTTTGATTTTCACTTTCAGTTGCTTGGCGATTAAGTTGATTATTGGACTGCAGAGCAATCTGCTCCAAATGTAGACTGACAGTGGAGAGAACTGGGTCCCAAATGAGGGTGATGTGTAATGAAAGATGAGGAAGAAAGGAATAGAAGCCCAGTGGTTGAGTGGAGGAGAGGAGCCAGGTGACGAGCAGGCTGATGGATGGAAATGAGGAAAGAAGGAAGCAGGGGAGCAGGGCAGCATTTATCTATCTGTCTATCTATGTTTGGAAAATAATGCAGTCTGACCTCCTCACACTCCTCCAGAACAGGCCAGGGGCGAACTTTACGCGCAACAATGCGCAGTGGCCAAAGCAGTGCCAAACTTGGGTGAGCGCGCGCCAGAACCGAATAGAATAGAATAGAGAATAGAAGAGACTCACCCGGGCGTACTTGGAGGAGTAGGGGTCCTCGAACAGCGCCCACATATTGGGCTGCCACACCTCCCACCACGTCGCCCTGCGGCCGTCCTCCTGCATGCACAGTCGCCTCAGGTCGCCGTCCGCCCCGCCGGTGAGCGCCGGGTCGTCCTCCGGCGCGTCCGGCTCGGGGGTCTCGAAGCTGTCCAGGGCTTCTTCGGCGTCGCGGTGCTGCCGGTAGTTCATCCAGCAGCACGCCTCCACGTCCGTCTCGTCGATGCCCCAGAAGGCGAGCTCCTCCTCGAAGAGCGGCCCGCACACATCGTTGGGGCAGTGGAGCTTGCCGGTGCGGTAGTAGTTGAGGATGAAGGCGAAGGTGGCCGGGTGGCGGTCGAAGAAGAACTCGTCGGACTTCGGGTCGTAGTCGAAGTTGCTGTAGGCGTCGGGCTCGGTCAGCCAAGACAGGCGCGTCCCCGGCAGCGTCTTCAGGGTGCTCCGGTAGGTCTCGTGTCGGATCCCGCCGCAGTTGATCACGATCTTCTCGCTATCTGACGCCGAACAAGTCATGGCTGCGCTGGAGCATGCTTCGGTCGATGCGCCCGACTGCTGCTGCTGCTTCTGCGGCTACCGTCCGTCCCCATCCACCGCCGGTCCCTGCTCTGCGGGCTGCTGTTATACCGTCCCGGCAAGGAGGCACAGGGGCAACTGAGAGGAGGAGGAGAGAGGAGGAGAGGACTCTGCGTCTCTCTCTCTCTCTCTGTCTATGTGTGTGTGTGTGTGTGTGTGTGTGTGTGTGTGTGTGAGAGAGAGAGAGGAGGGGGAGGAGAGTGTGTCTGCAAGTGTGTGTGTGAGAGAGAGAGAGAGAGAGAGAGAGAGAGAGAGGAAGGGGAGGAGAGTGTGTCTGCAAGTGTGTGTGAGAGGGGGGGGGGGCAGAGAGAATATGTGGGATGCGGATTTATGAATCAATAGATTTTCCACTGAATGACTGACTGCCTGATTGACTGACTGATCGAATTCATACTATTGGGTCATTTGATGTAATTAAGGTTAAAACTGCAACAAATCCATTCACATCCCCCTCTTTTGGCTCACAATGGAATTTGGTGCATCCTTGGCTGGAGGAAGTCAGATGTATTGAACTAGGAGGCAGAGACAGATGATGATTTTTTTTTCACTGCAAATGCTCTAAAAAAAGAGTATCAGCAGACCACATGGCTGAAGACATGGAGACCCTCTGAACCACTGGAAGCTAGCTGCAGGGACGTGCTCCCCTTCAGCCACCAGAGCATCAGTGATCCCCAACATTGGCTCACAGTCAGTGTTCCGGTTCATCCCAGAGGATGGGGCCGAGGTCAGGACTCACTGATACATGAAAACAACACACACACTCAAACTGTTGACACTAAGTTGTTCAAATATCACAGTTCGCTGAAGCTTTATGAAAAACAGGTCCGGACTAAAAGTATACTAAAGACTGTGGACAGACATCAGACAGATTATCAAGCAGACAACAGCCAGGGGCCCCACATCTCAACCAGTATAATATATTGTTGGTGCATCCATCGTCTTGCTTTTTATTATCATTTGTGTTTTTACTGATTGCCAGAATGAGATTTTCTATATTGTAAGATGTAGTTATTTGCTGTGTATTAATTCCCTTCTTGTATTTTTGGTTTGGATTACATCTACAACTAGCAGATTACTTTCACCTGTACATGATCCACCATGTTTGAGTGTGACAGCTGTGGCCGCTGTGGTGGTGAGGGGCCAATGGCATGGCTGGGGGGAGGACTTGGAGGATAACTAGATGTCAGTGGGCTGTTTTAGTTGCTCTTCATGTTACACTTGAAGTGAAAATACTGAAGTTGTCGAGTGAGTAATGAGAAGAGTAGAGGGTGATCAGTACTTTGGGCTGGAAGTGGCTATTGTTGTCCTCATAAACCCTCTTCAGAGAATAGTTAGCACAACTTGGTGAGGATGTTGCTTCAAAGAGATGGACCTTCGTTCTATAGTCCACTCGGTTCTTGTGAAGGAAGTCAACATGGTTCTGACTCATCTTCACCTGTGTTGGAGAAATTGTATTCTTTATGCTTTATATCATGTTACTCCTTAAAGCATAAAGAATACAATTTCTCCAACAACCTGGTGGACCGTAGCTTTAATATCTGCCATTCTAGCAACTGGTTCCTGCATAAACCTTGTAAGGACGCCATACAGGGAAGTGCTCAGGTCAGGCCCTGGAAGTAGTGGATTGGTAAGGGATGTTTCTTTGAGACTTGCTTCACGATCAAGCACTACCCTCAAGCTGTTCTTTTTGGCATGATGCATCCCATGTTGTGGATCTTCTGCTGTCACTACAGTTCAGTTGGCCTTGAGGTACAAGTTCAGTGTAGCCATTTTTAATGAGAACCCTAATCCACTGAATAAGTGTTTCAGTTTTGTGACACTCCTTGCTTTGTTTGAAC
Source organism: Centropyge bicolor (assembly GCA_037975185.1). Lineage (NCBI taxonomy): Eukaryota > Metazoa > Chordata > Actinopteri > Pomacanthidae > Centropyge > Centropyge bicolor. The sequence goes on along the minus strand of JBBMOC010000022.1, from coordinate 6,478,021 downwards.
ATCCCTCACACTCATGTTTCATTGTTCAGCAATGGCACGACTGTTTGAAAGGATGACAGTATCAGTCTTTGGTGTATCAGGTTGGTGGAGTTCAGTGGATTCATCTGTTATCTGCAGAAACCTCTGATCTTCCCTTGACATTCCAGCCTTGTAAGAAGACTTCTTGTTAAAGTCTTGATTGCACTGAGCAATCAGCATATCCTCAACTCTGACAGTGGCAGCTTTGTTGTTGGTGACGATAGGGCAGCTGCCCTTCCCTGAGTCACTCTGACCTCTGAATGCCCTGGTACGTTCTGGAAGACATATGCTCCATTGTCACAGCTGTTAATCATTTCCCATGGTTCCAGAAGCTTTGGTGTATTGGTGGCAATCAGCAAATCTAAGCTTTGATCTTTTTGAAACGATCCAGTGTCTGAGGTCTTCCTGCATCACAGCGTTGATTGTTGGTCACAAAGTTGGCAAGCATGCATCCGGTCACTGTTGTAACTATGGGGCTTTTCAGAGTCTGAGACTGTCAGCCTCCCTTCAGACAAAGCTTGGAAAAAGGCATCCATTCTCCCCCTTGTTATGTGATAACCAGTGTCATAACAAGATGTAGTGTAATGTTTTTTTCACTTCCCTTCACTGAGCCTTTCTCTGTTCTGTAAACTGCTCCTGACCAATGCTCTTGGCTGCCCTCTGGTGTACTGTTCCACATAATATAGAATATAGGCAATCTTGATTATTTGCTGTTTCGTCTTTCAGTGTCTTGCTTGACAGCAAAGATCCATATTGTAGAGGGACACTGCTGAATACCGGTAAGGCTCTTGCTGTAAGAGTGTTGTTGTCGAAGCAGTCGAGCAGTAACTTCAGTTTGGTGTTGGGAGCATTAGAGGTATGACTTGTAGGAATGTTATGGCTCCTGTGGTCCTTTTGAATATCAATGAATATCGTATTGTTTATTGCTGTCTTTTGAGACGGATGCATTTGTTACCTTGAGGAGAAAGCCTTTGGGAGTTGGTAGAGTGGACACTGTTTCTGGATTTGGGCATACCTGCTCCCTTTATAATGTGCACCTGAGGATTTGGAATGAGGCTGTTGTGATGGTAGAAGTGTTTGAGGTACGTTTGTGTAGCATACCTGTGATCTCATTTCTCTGCTGCAGTATGAGTTCATGCCATCAGTTGGTGCCCCTCTGGCACTTCCCACTTGACTGGTTTCCTTTACGGATAACTTCGCCCAGGTGGTTGCTGCATCAGGTTCAATTGCCAGCTGTTCCGTTTTCCTTCTGAGTCTCTGCTTCTCCGTGTGCAGGTGTTCCTCTTCTCCTTCTACACTGTGGTTTTCTTCCTTTAGAGCAGCAATACATTGCATAAGCTCGGCTCTTTCTGCTTTTGCCCTTATGTAGGCAGAGGAAGTGGTACTTGACATTTTATAGGTGTCAGATGAGTGAGACTTGCGATTTGTGGAGACATTAGATGCAGTGTCACCAGGTCCTACATCAGCATTCATCACTGATGCATTATCTTTATTTTCATCCGACATGTGAGAAGATTTTCCAGCATCCAGCATTACTCTGGTGTCTAAACCAGATGTGTTGTTGTTGCTTTTTTTGTATTCCTCCTCAGGCATTAGCATTCCCATGAATAAGGAATGGATTTCAGCAGCATCATTGCACAGTTTACTAAACTCCTTTAAAAGACTTTTTAAAGAGACAGCAACTTGTCCACCTTTTGTTTGATTTATTGACTAAAGTTACATAGTTACAAAGAATATCTAACATATTCAGATACATTACAGTCACTTCAAAGCACAGAGGCCTGAAGTTCACTGATCCCAACCATCAGATTCACATACAAAACACAAGCAAGCCAGTCAAACCCTTCCAGTTTCCATTCACATATGTTACAGTTTTTCCAGTAAAAGCCAAACAGCATACAACAACTCAATGTAGCTCCAAATGTTGGGCAAGAGAAAAAACAGCTTGATATATCTGTCAGTACCTCTCTTACCTTGCCAGTGTTTTGGCGATTTGTAGTGCTTGTCAAGGCGATTTGGATACTCCAATAATGTCATGGTCCAGGCTGTGCCTCTTCCTGCTGATCATCCCTCCCTTGTGTTTCTTGTTGGTCCCCTGTTTGTTCAGAAACAGAATCAGAATCAGCTTTATTGGCCAGGCATGCGTACACATACAAGGAGCTGGCTTCGGTTTCACTTGAGCTCTGTACTTACATATAGTGAACTGACAGCAGACACAAAGAATGTACTAACAAGAATAGAATGACATAGGCATTTTCCTCAGACCTGAGCTAGTGTTGCCAGTATGTGTATATATATATATATATATATATATATATATATATATATATATATATATATAAGCAGATATCCCTCTATCTTTGTTGGTGTGTGTTGATCTCAGTGTGGCACGCTGTTTCCCTCCTGCTGCCAATCCACCTGCACACCTGTGATCCTTCCACTTCTCAGGTTCCTGCAGTATACTGTATACCCAGCTCCACACTCCAGTCTTTGTCAGACTGTCATGTTCACCAACATAGCACTAACATTATGGCCAAATTGAAGCTTTAGTAATTGTTCTCATGTTTACCACTTTAACTCTGTGTTGTGCTCTCCCTGTGCCTCAGGTCCTCTGCCCTTCTGTAGTCTATAAAATAAGATAACTTTATTAATCCCAAAGGAAATTCTTGTGCCAGAGTACTCAATAAATTAAGGCAACAAAAATACAAAATACAAAAAATAGAAATACCACTATAGACATTAAATTACAATGCAAAGTGTCTCAGGAGGAGGAGAGCATGACCTTAAACATACTAACAAATATGGCACCTGACACAGAGAGTATTGCATGTGATAATGAAAATAATATTGCACTTTAAATAGGCTATAATATGGCAGTGGAATTTTACATCCTAAAAATAGGTTACTTGCCGATATGGATGAACATAGTAAAGCTTAAATGAACATAAGCAAAGCTTATTGATGGTAGGTGAACACATACACACAATATGAGTACCATGCCAAATGATTCCTACAAATGCATTTATGACTATTAACAGGTAAAGAAAATGGATGGATACATTTTCCCTGAGTCAAGACATATAGACATGAAATTGTATTGATGCTGCTCATTCTGTAAAATGATCTGTTAAATTATTGATATGTGTCATGTGTGTTTTGTTGCTGTTGTAGGTGATAAAACATCATCATGTAGTCAAGTAAATATGCAGGTAAAACAGATCTCAATGGAAATACCACAATATTTCTGGTCATTTGCAGGACACTGCATGAGAATGACTCTCAGTTACCAAAGCGCTCTTATCTCTCTCTCTCTCTCTCTCTCTCTCTCTCTCTCCCTGATGCTGGTGGTGGAAGGACTATCTGTGAAAGGAAAAGAGAGAGAGGGACTTGGCAGTGGGCGTGAAACACTCTATCATATCCCTCCTGCTAAACTCTAATTGAGCCAAGTGTTTTAGTAGATTGAAAGACAGTGTGGAGGAAGGGAGTGATGCAGCAGAGAGAGAGAGAGAGAGAGAGAGAGAAACCAGAAGCAGAACAAGTATTTGCTGAGCTCCACAAAATGGGGAGAAAAGACTGCAGACCATCAGATCATTAGTGCTCTCCCATTTTCTCTGTCTCTCCCTTTTTCTCTCACGCAGAGTATTCTCTCCATTTCTCTCTACACCTCTCCTTATCATCTCTATTGACTGTCCTCTCTCTCTCTCTCTCTCTCTCTCTCTCTCTCTCTAGCTAATATGCTGTGTTCGTGGTCTGTAGCAGTCTGCAGCAATGTGCTCTGCTGTGCACGTCCACTACAATGTCACTGGAACACACACACACACACACACACACATACACACACACACACACACACACACACACACACACACACACACACACACACAGACACACACACACACACACACACACACACACACACACACACACACACACACACACACAGACACACACACACACACACACACTACAGCAGTTTAGGCTGTTATCATATTTTTGGCTTTTGAGGAGGCACATGCTTGGTTCAGTGACCTTCAGGCTCCTACAAACGATCTAAAAACCCTATTTGACAAATTGAAAATGCACCGTCAAGTTTTTGTCGTTGCTAAAAACATGAAAATATACTGTGTATAAATATATACAGTAAATACAACAATTTCGTCTTTCATTCACATATACTGCAATGGTGAACGTTTTTTTTCTGCAGTGGAAGCAACCTCCCTTTTTATCCCTACCTCCCTCTCTCTCCTGTCCCTCCCTTCACTTCAATTCTCTCTCTCATCTATATGTCTCCTCTCACTTTCCTCCTCCTACCTCCGCTTCCTCCAAGTCTCTCATCTCTCCTCACTCCTCCTGCTTCACTGCCCAAACTTTTTACATTCTACTATACATAGATAAATATACTTTATTGTCCCAAACTGTGAAATTCTTGAATACACACACACACACACACACACACACACACACACACACACACACACACACACACACACACACAACTGCTTTGCACAGGACATTTCCTTTTTTTGGAACACAGTGCAGCAGACATGCTGTGTTGGCACTGTCCATGGTGCTGAAAGCGATTGGGACAAAAAAGCTCAGCAGAGAATCCAGAGAGCTTTCCTCATCAGTCCTGCGCTGGGGGAGGGAAAGCAGTCTTGCTGTCTTACAGTTCCGCAGACAGCACCAACACTGCTCTTCTCTGGGAAAACACAAAGTGAACACATGACCTCGTCAGCTTCAAGGGGAGAAACATTAAATGCACCTGTGCCATAGAGCCCTGACACATATACTTTGGAGGCCTGCTATTGGTTGATTCAGTGCTTGAGGGGGGGCATGTGGGCAGACATAGCTGTACACTGTAGCTTCAGTTTCACTTCTGTCTCTCATGACACGTTTGCAGCCATTTTACAAAATGTTATTGGTCCTGATTAATCCTCAGTGATCATTCGAAACACATGTATAGTTTGGACTTGGGTAGTTCTTATTATATGAATTTGGTTTCTGGATTTTGTTTTTATTTATTTATTTTCTGTTTTTGTTATTGTCACATGTTTAGTCTACTGTACTTTGCTGCTCCACTCTTCATATTTCAGTTTCCAGTGTGGACGACACCGTTTTTTCTTGTTTCTCCTTTAATATTAGCTCCCATGCTGAACATCCAGCTTGCTAATCAGTACAAAGAATTCCATGTTACTGTTAGCAATGATTAGCAATGCAAAGTTACTGTGACTGCTTCATGGCAGCAATTATAGCCAAAGTGTTGTGATATGTGAATGTGAGGTGATTCCAGCAGCCTGTTGCAGCAGAGTCCTGAGGCTGCTCTCAAAGCTGGAATAACACTGGTTCAATTCCAGCTGGGGACATTTGTGGATTGCCACCTCTCATACTCACTCTCTATATAGACCTCATATTTTGAGATATGAAGTGAGAGAAAATGTACCTCTACTCTTCTGACATTGAACTATTCACTGTTCAGAAGTGTGTGAGCGAGTTGGCAGCCTGTATGGAAATGGACCTATTGTGGGACTAAAAAAATGAAGGAATTGAAAATGTAATTTAAATTAAAAATGCAATCCAACATCATAATATGTAATCTGCAGCCATCTCTTTCTCTGAGCCTGCCTGTGACACACACCCTCTCCTGCTGTCTCCTCTCTCACCTTTTTTTTTTGTAACTTAAAACGACTGATGGGTCGCTCATGGCTGGTTCGTCTCCTCATATGCTCACACATGTACACTCCTTCTCACATGCCTCTCACAAGCACACAGGCACACACACTTTTCACAGACACAGAGCTATGCATAAACCCTCAAAGAGATGGACGATGCATTAGCACATGTAAACACACACTCCCATACGCACACTCAGTTAATTAAGTTAACATGCTGACTAAGGAGCTCCGGGCTCTTTACAGTATGAGAGTGATAGGGGAGGGGACACATGCACAGAAAGTACACACGTGGACAGAATGAGACAAAGTCAGCCTGGAGAGGCCTGTGTATGTTTTGACATTGCACCAATACACAGTGAGTATGTGTGTGTGTGTGTGAGAGTGTGTGAGTGTGCGTGGGGGACAAAGACATTGTTTCTAGTTACCTTCCAAAAAATCCATGCAAGCATTTTCCAATCTGATACTCTTATTGTTTGTTAGTGCCTTTCAAAACTGTTACAAATACAATTCATATTACTGATTTATGATCTGCCTCATCCATAGCTCGGGTTCAGTTGGCTCAGACTCAGGAAATACTTATTTAGTTAGGCTTAGAGAAAGGTCATGGTTTTGGTTAAAATAATCGACTGTACACTGATGTAGCATTGAGCTTCTATAGCACTGACAGACTCAGCAATTTTAAAAAGGGTTAAAATCAAGACACTGAAATATTTTCTATTCTTTGTCAAAACCTTGCACTTACATTAACCACAATGCAACTTGAGTATCAGCGGTTCACTCAGAGATCGGGGTGTGCTATGCCAGTAGCAGGTAATGTATTTATAATTGAAGTGGTCTCTGGACACTGTGTTTCCACCATCCCTTCACGTAAAGGGATGAATTGTGAATTTCCCCACTGTGGCACGAATAAAGGCTTATCTTATCTTATCTTAAAGATATTTGTCTGGGCAGCACCTGTATTTATTTTTTAAGTGAGTGAAAAAATGATAGAACTTGCATAGCTCCATACTGTTATACATGTAGGTTATATACTTGTATATTATATATTACTATTTTGTTATCATTATTGCTATTATTACTATACTACTACTATTATTTCTGTCACTGCTGTTGTTGTTATTGATACTATATAGCACAGGGCAGTATAATATATTATTATTTTACCACATATTAATATTAATATTATTATTAGTAGTAATATATTACTACTATTATAATTATATGTAGTTGAGTGTAGTATATATAGTGATGAGGTAAAGTAACTACTGTGACCATGATTAAGAACTGTAATGTGACGATGGTAACAAAAAAAAAAGAAAGTAAGTAAACTTTGTTTTCATACACCAGATTATAAGCCTGCAACTGACAAATCTGGTTGCTTGGTAATAGTAATTTTGTTAAGACGGCTAAAGTTTTCAGCATAATAATTAAACTTGTTTAAATCCCACAACCCTCTTCATCTGTTTCAACCAAGATTGATTCTGTCGCTTTAAAAAAATTCTTCCATTAATTCTTTTCTTTTTCTCTTTATTAGGGCTGATGCTGTCCCAGTAACCACAAATAATACTGTCAAAATGTAATTCTTTACAGGAAACTCTCCTCCTGCTTACTTTTAACTATCAAATGTTCTACAAAGTGCAAAACTTTGCATGGAAAAATGTAAATATTGGCCATTTGGTCTGCCTGCAGTGTGCTGCACATTGTTTTGTGAGGAACTGTACCCAGTGACAGGGATTAAGAATATTGATATAGAAATAAACAATCTTCTCACTGATGGTCTCCTTAGAGTGAGAGATATGTATTATTATAAAAAAAATGGAGACTGTTTCAAAACCACTTTAAAACTACTTATAGTACATTTTAAAAAGTTCAAGGATTTTTTTTTTTTTTTGTGATCTTCAGTCAGCCTGTGGGTCAATAAAAACCTAGTGGTCACTGCCTGCACTCATCAGTTTCCAGCCTGTACATCGTAGCTTCAAATACAGCGTAGCTTCGATACAGGTGAACTTTGATATTGAATTCAAGTATTAAAGGGAAATATTGATAAAATGTTTTATTTTATTGGCGTTGAATATGTGTACAGTTTTTATATGGTTGTTTATTATACCACTTCCTACATGTGTATCAATGACCCCATCTGACTCCCAAATCCTGGCTTAACCACTGGACAAGGGTAAAAAAAAAAAAAGGTTGTTTTTAGACATTTAGATAAATAAGTGATGCTAAGATAAGACAAACCTTTATTCGTCCCTCAGCGGGGGAATTTGCAAAGCACAGCAGCAAAGACACTAGGACAGCTAAATAGTAAAAAATATCAAAAAAAAAATAAACAAGCTAAAAAGTATTTACAAATTAAACATTTGTTATTATCTAACCGAGAATATATATAGATATACATGAGGTATATATGAGAATACAGGTATGAGAAATATGACCACTTAAGAAATATGATCAGTAAAATTAGATCTTGACATAGTAGATTCAGATATCAAACATTAAGTATGAATATGAAGTATTGTACTTGACTGTAACAAAAAGGAACTTGACTGTAACAAAATGAAATATTGCACGGCAAATGGAAGCTGGAATAAATATAAACATACAGGCATCAAAAAAGAGTATTGCTCAGAGGGTGGCGTATAGTCTATTCTACAGTGAGCAATGCTGGAACAGCTGCAGGAAGGACCTGCTCTTTCACACACTCTGGGTGAAGCAGTGTACCACTGGAGGAGCTCTCCAATGTTGTTCAAGTGTCCTGTAGGGGGTGGGAGTCACTCTCCAACATGAATGACAGCTTTGCTCCCCTCCCCACCACCCCTACACAGTCCAGGGGCAACCCAGTGAGAGCTGCCCTTCTTGATTGGTTTATCCTGTCCACAGTTGAAATGCTGCTGCCCCAGCATGTAACTCCATAAAAAAATGTCTGATGCCACAACAGAGTCATAGAAGGTCTTCAGGCGCACCCCATGCACTCCAGCAGACCTCAGTCTCCTGAGCAGGTAGAGTCTGCTCTGACCTTCCTGTAAAGTGCAGCAGAGTTATGAGTCCAGTCCAGTCTGTTGCTGAGGTGAACACCAGGTTCTTATAAGATGTCACCATCTCAATGTCCATTCCCTGGATGTTCACTGGTGTTGGAGGAGAGGGAGTGCACCTGTGGAAATCCACCACCAGTTCTTTGGTTTTACCTGCATTGATCTGGAGGCGGTTCCTCTGGCACCAGTAGATGAAGTCCTGTGTGAGTTCCCTGTATTCCCTGTCGTCCCCCTCTGTGATGAGGCCGATGATGGCAGAGTCGTCAGAGAACTTCTGCAGGCAACAGGTTGGTGAGTTGTATGAAACAGGACCGTTCCCTGTGGGGCCCCCGTACTGCAGACAGCTGTGTCACACTCACAGTCCTCACATACAGTGGACGGTTGGTGAGGTAGTCCAGGATCCAGGATGTGAGGTGCAGGTCCACCCCTGAGTTCTCCAGCTGGTCCCCCAGGAGAGCTGGCTGGATGGTGTTGAAAGCACTGGAGAAATCAAAGAACAGGATTCTCCAGGTGAGAGAGGGCTCTGTACTGGAGGAAGATGATGGTGTCATCCACCTCGATGCCAGGTTGATCGGTGAACTGAGGTGGGTCCATCGAAGTCAAAGGTCCACAGTGGCAATACTATTGTAACGTACACTTTTAACTGTTGGATAATAACAGAAACTTTAACTTTACCTTCAACCAAACCAATGTGGCAGTATCATCTTGCAAGGAACTGCACTGGCAAATACAGTTGCAAAAGGGGCAGAGCTATTTCAGATGCCCCTGCTTCTGGAAGTAAACGTCACATTCATTTTCCCCATGTCAAAAGAGTTAGAAAATATCTGTTCTTCAGTAAAAACTCAAATCCACAAGCTGATGGACATAAACTCTGTAATCAAAGTTAACTATGACTCCCAATGCACTAAGACTGTTCTCTGTGAAATGACCACTGTTGGGGACGGCCAGTCACTGGCAGGTAAGCATTATTTTGATAAATTATCCACATATTCAAAATCTAAAAAGATCCAAAATGAAATTTGTAAAACAATATGAGTTGCAGAATAATTAAAAAAAAACAAAAAACAGCTGTGGGCTTTACTAAAATGTCCTTGATAAAATGCGTAAAGCAAAAATACTGCTGGCCATTTGGATGAAATTGATTAAATGCTAAAATTATATATTACAAACCTAAAAAACAAACAGTATACTTAGCGGGTTACGGGTGAAAGAGGTGAGAAGGATGTGTGAGCAGGTACAGGTGTATGCTACCATTAATTGTTTTTTTTGTTTTTTAAAGCTACTAAATGTTTATTTCTGAACTTCACATTCTCTCTATTCTTGCAGCTAACAATGCAGGATCAATGCATGTTATGTTCATGTCCTGTAATGGCCTGTCGGCTCTTATCCGAAAGTAAAAGAAAACAAAGATGAAATGTAAAAAGTGTTCCCCTGTTCTCCCCTGCAGTATAATTACTTAGAAGGCATTAGAATAAACTTGAGGCTGTTGCATTTAATTGCTGATCTAGGAGAACTTACCCCATTACCCCAGTTGTAATACTGACCAACATAAGAGAACACTCACATTAATTAGTGACTGCAAGCTAGCAAAAAAGCCAGCTGCCTTGTTAATATATCTGGCTGCTATCATCTGCTATCAAATCAAACATACTGAATGGAAGACAGGCTAGTAAATGTAAAAATGTAGCATCAAAAAAACATCCTTGAAACTCTGTCCTATGTTGTTCTGCTTTTGATAAGAGCTAGCTCAGTGCATGGTGGATGCATAATGCCTATTTAATATATTCTGCCAGAGAGATTGCTTCAAATTTAGTATGGCTTATTAAATATATTTAGCTACTCTTTTGACAGGTCTATCATATATCAATTTGTTCACTGAAATTTAAAGAAGAACAAGCCCTTGAACCTGTGATGGTACAGATGTGTGACATGTTCGGGTCTGGCTCATGATGCTCCAGATGTGTGACATGTTCGGGTCTGGCTCATGATGGTACAGATGTGTGACATGTTCGGGTCCGGCTCATGATGGTCCAGATGTGTGACATGTTCGGGTCTGGCTCATGATGGTCCAGATGTGTGACATGTTGGGGTCTGGCTCATGATGGTCCAGATGTGTGACATGTTGGGGTCTGGCTCATGATGGTACAGATGTGTGACATGTTCGGGTCTGGCTCATGATGGTACAGATGTGTGACATGTTCGGGTCTGGCTCATGATGTTACAGATGTGTGACATGTTCGGGTCTGGCTCATGATGGTCCAGATGTGTGACATGTTGGTGTCTGGCTCATGATGGTCCAGATGTGTGACATGTTCGTGTCTGGATCATGATGGTTTAGATGTGTGACATGTTTGGGTCTGGCTCATGATGGTACAGATGTGTGACATGTTCGGGTCCGGCTCATGATGGTCCAGATGTGTTACATGTTCGGGTCCGGCTCATGATGGTCCAGATGTGTGACATGTTCGGGTCCGGCTCATGATGGTCCAGATGTGTGACAAGTTCGGGTCTGGCTCATGATGGTCCAGATGTGTTACATGTTCGGGTCCGGCTCATGATGGTACAGATGTGTGACATGTTCGGGTCTGGCTCATGATGGTCCAGATGTGTGACATGTTCGTGTCTGGATCATGATGGTCCAGATGTGTTACATGTTCGGGTCTGGCTCATGATGGTCCAGATGTGTGACATGTTCGGGTCTGGCTCATGGACTGTGTTGGACAGTAAGGATGTTGTTAAATGACCTAGCTTGTGAATGTTACCTTAGTTGTCTGTCACTCTGAGTATTTGCTTGATTACCTAGCTATTGTTAGCTGACAACAATAGGTCAGCTACCTATCAAGTTATCAAATTGGTAATATTACTGCAGCAGCATTGTTTTGTGTATATAGCGTAGTGATGTACCAGCAATAAAGCCAATCTGAATATCGGAGGAGAAAACTGAGGAAAGAGAGATGGTGGATAGATAGATGAGACACAGAGACAGTGATAAATTGGTTGGTGTGCTGACTTCGCAAAATAAAAAGCAGGAAAAAAGTGTGTGTGTGTGTGTGTGTGTGTGTGTGTGTGTGTGTGTGTGTGCAGTGAGCAAAAAGCACAAGAAAGAACACTATTGGTCCAGCATTCACAATGAGGGAGAGAGAGAGAGAGGGAGAGAGAGAGAGAGAGAGAGCACTGTTTCTATAATTACCGAAAAAGAGGCAGAGCAAGATGCTTGAACAGAGAGAGAGAGAGAGAGAGGAGGATGGTTAATTCAAAGGAATAGTTTGACAAATACACATTTGTTTTCTTTTTAGGAGTGAGATGAACAGATGAGAATCGTGCCATGATCTCATGTCTGGGTGTTAGGTATAGAGCTGGAGTCAGGACGTGGTTAGCCTAGCTTAGCATCTAGTTCAAGGCTAAAATACAGAATATCATTAAATAACTACATTGGTTTTTGGGGTCAGGTGTCAGGCTACAGTATAAGTATATATTCCTGTAACTGCCGCCATCACTACACAAAATATGAAGAAAAGATGTAAGTTAAGCCAAAAACAGTTACATGCATGCTATAAAATACTAATCTTATATTGTTCTTCCCATATTTCCATTGCTAGCTGGAGCTCAGGACAGTCAGACAATACTGACTCTGCCTCTTTTAGCACGGAGCCTTCAGGGGCCCATGTTAGAGCCCTTTTGCCAGATTGTCCTTTTAAAACGAGTCATCTGAAACAGTGAAGTCAGTCTGTGACGATGTTTTCAATCTACTCACAAAGCTAAGGTCAGCTTCAGTTAGCTAGCATTTTAGCCATTGAACTGATTTTGTCTATCTCTGTGTGAAATAAGAAGCTTTGTTAGAAAGCTGAATGAGAATGTGCTGCCATCATCATCTGTCAAGTTTCCAGCCGCTGCATTCTGTTTCCAGCAGAATCTCGACCTGTCCACCTCAGCCAAGCCTACAAATGCTTTTGCAATATTTGGATTTTTCAAATGTCTGGTATTTCCGTTGGATGGAAACACAATCTGGACTCAGCTTTTTAAACGGGACTTGTTTCTTAGTGAGCTTTGATGTTTTGGTGCATGGATTTTTTTCCCTTTGACGAGAGCCAGGCGTGCTGTTGCCCCCTGCTTCCAGTCTTTATGCTAAGCTCGGCAAGCCATGCCCTGACTCCAGCTCTATAATTAACACAAAAGCATGAGATTGATATCCGTCTTCTCATCTCACTGTCAGTAAACACAGATTCTCAGAATGCTGAACCATTACTTTAACAACACCAGAGAACGAACGCGACCAATTACATCAGTGACAGAGGGAAGATCAAGGGCATAAAACTGCAAGGTTGCTACATAAAGAGAGAGAGTCTGTACCTGAATGTCTCTCTTGCCCTCTCTTCCACACACACACACACACACACACACACACTCTGTGCAGTCCTCCTGCGGCTGCTCTCATACTGCAGTGTGGTACATGGGGACATCTAAGGGCCAAATGAGAGAAGTGCAGGAGACAAAAACACTGCAGTCACAACCCCCCAACATGTTCCCCATTGCATCAAAAAATAACAGAACTCATCTTGAAAAACAGTCAGGTTCATTAAGTTCAATCAATAAGTTTGATAACTGTGAGAGATAAAATCCAACCAACAGCAGTTTGGTGACACTGGCACGCTTCAGTTCAGGGTTGGTGGTGCCTGAACCTGGAAGCTTCCCAGAGGACAGAGCTGCAGATGTGCTCCTGGGTTAATGTGGAGGCTTGCAATCATTCATGTTTTCAGTGAGGTAGAAGTAATGAATTTAACAGACTGGACCTGGAGAACGGCCATCACCATTAGCACGATGTCATTATTATAAAAGAAATATGTGGAAGACACAGCAGGTTTCCATGATGTCTGTTTCCATCACACTACAAAAAGAAGGGTCACAATGCATGCTGGGAGGTACATGACATATTTAATGTCAATTATAATTTAATGAATGAAGTCAGCATATTCATTCAGCTTCAGAAACTGGCTGAAGATGAAAAAAATGTTATTGGATTATCTTGAGCTCCAGTTTACATATTTACGTTGAGTTATTGACTAGATTAGTTGACTCTAGTTCGCTGGTCATGAAAATGAGAGAGCAGACTTAGTGAGATTGATACCATCGTGAAAGAATGTGGGATCATGGGAGTTACTGTCTTCACTGTTAAACAACCATCTCTGCCTATGAAAATGAATGATTGCTATGTTACCTTGAATAAAATGACAGATTTCTCTGGGTTTGAACATGTTGGAAAACATTCAGGATTATCTAAGAACAGTATTATTATTACTACAGTAAAATGCAGTGTTTCACATAGGTCTAGTCATTTTTAAACATTTTACTGTGGAAATGTGAGGTATCATGCCTTTACCAGCACAATAACAGTCATTTCTGCTGATATCCCACGGATTATTTTTTCAGTCAAGTCAAGAGAAATGCAACCAGCTGTTCACAGGTGTTGTTTTCAAAGTGCTGTGGATTTTCCAAGATGGCTGCAAGAGGGCATGTTACATCACCTGCACACAGCACATGATGCCCCTACCAGTGTTTTTCTCCTGCACAGCCATTATAAATGAGCAGGGAGGATTAATAATGAATAAAGTGAGACAGAGAGAGGGAAGAGAGAAGGACTACTGGGATCACTCTGCTGGGATCACTGGAAGTCCACAGATGAGTTTGTTCATTGTGTGAAGTAAAACACCAGGTGAGATAAGACATTTGAGTCAGTGTCTATCTCATGTCTCATGTGGGGGGCAAAGGAGCCCAGCCCCCACAGCCCTCCTGTTAACATCTAGGTGTTAACTCCAGCCAGGACCCATCTCCAAGCCCCCTCCTCTACCCCTCTGTCTCTTCAGCCCTGCATGGAGGCAGGAGCTCCCGGCTCTTCTCTCCAGCTCTGCCAAGGAGGCAGCAGCTCATCCTCTCAGCTCCAGCCAGGGAGCAGAAACCAGCTCTCAGTGTGGCCTGCTCACGGCAGTCACACCTAAACAAGAGAGAACCTAAAGCAAGGTTCTCCCACCAGCAGCCGCAACACGAGCCTGCTTGCTGACTTCAACAAGGAACGACAAAGCCAGTTGGCACAGAGCTGCTAACTGTAACCAAAGAGCAAGCAGCTTCCTCTGACCTGGACAACCACAGACTGCAGCCTTCTCCAACCTCTGCTCTGCCAAGAACTCTGAAATCCTTCATTTTATGAAGTAAGCCAGTGTGTTGTTGAGGGTGGTGCCCCGAGCTGATCTGATGTTTGTCAGATCCTATTATTTAATATGATTCATGAATTAATGAATCATTCTTATCGATAGCCAAACTGCCCATGAAGTTGTTCCTCAACAATTCAAAGCTCTCATACACAGGTTCAGTTTGTATGACTGTTGGACAATGTGATTTAAACCTGCTACAGACAAACTCCTGTCAGATGCTCCATCACACACATTCATGGACGTGAGCTCATGCTATCACACACTCTGAGAAAGAATTTCACAACTTTGGAAAATGATCACAGTGGTAATAATGTTGTCGTCTGTGTGGACGTTCACCAGGTAAACAGCAGTTAGCTCCCTCACATTGTAAAGTACTGTGCCAGGTATGTGTCCTTGTTTATTTGATCCAGCTTACATCACACTGTGTTGCGACAAAGGGTGAGGTCGCTTCAACTTTATTGATGGGGACCTTTGTCTGAGCTGCAGTACTGTGAGCGGCAGAGGTCTCATTGAAATGAATGAGGAGAGTGTGATGTTTGGCCTGAGTGTATAAAATGTTGGATTCACCTGCCTTTTTATATTGTGCAAATTTAATGATTGTTTAGTTAATTATTTAATTTAAAAATCCTTTTTTTTTTTTTTTACATTATTGTTGTCTACAACACTCCTACAGTCAAGGTGTTCTGTATTTCTTAACAAAGCCCTTAGCAACAGTGAACATGTACAACAGCTCTCCTTCACCATCCTGCCATCCATCCATCAATCCCTCTTTTGCTCATCCCTTGTTCCTGGCTAATTAATAAAACTACCCTTCCCTGCTAATTGTTACCGTTTATAGGACCACAGGAGACACCAGGGAGCGAGTGAGAGTGGGAGCGAGAGAGAGAGAGATAAAGTGAGAGGTAGCAGTGTAGGGGTATAATTATGTTAAGCCAAATCACACATGAACTTGATAGGGCTTATTCTTAGCACAGGGAATGTAGGAAAATGACAGGAAGGAGGAGGACTGGAGTTTATTTCAGTTCAAAGAGCGTTTAACAAGGCAGATCTTCTGCACTTTGTAACGAAGAGAAACAGAGAAGAAACACAGCAAAGTAAGAGAATAACAGAAAGAATATAGACTGCAGTCTTTTTCAGCCTCTTGTATAAAGTCATTTGGAGCATCTACTGTTTTTTATCAGCCAAGCTGTGGTGTGGCTCTAAGGATGGCACACTTTGATTCAGACTGACATGACTCAACAGCTCGGACTGACTGAAACTGAATGACTTTGGTGACTCCCTGAATTGTCTCTGCCCTCAGATGGATATTTGTTTTGAGGGAAAGGTCTCGAAACCTGCTGCCATGAAACTGATCTGACTCTGACTTCTCATCTAGTACCACCAGTATGTCACATTTATATTTGTCTAATACTTTGATATAGGTTCCATTCCCAACAGCCTCAGCAGTTTAGTGCTGATTATCAAATGACAGCATGCCAACCAAAGCTCATGGTGGGGGTGCATTCCCTCCCCTGTCTGTGTCTTATGGCAGAGGCGGGACTGTGTCTGTGGATACGGCTGTAGACCCTTTACAAGCTTAACATTAGCTGAGAAAGCACAGTTACTTTGGATGTTCCAGATAGTCTGGATTTTAACCCAGTGCCTCTAGGAGACATTATTAGTGTTTATACCATGGCTACAGAAAAGTCTACATTCTGATTGTGTGTGTCTTCACGGCACTCAAACAGCATAGCCACACCAATCCACAGCACATACAGAAGTCCTGCATGTAGTTAGAGTTACATCAACCATGTAATCATAACAACCACTACTGCCATACTCGATCACGGGCACAGCAACAGCTTGTCATAAGACAACTTGGCCACTGAGAGTCCGCTGTCCACATTAAGGGAAATGGATTAAAGAGACACTGCATGAATTAAGAAACATACATTAGTGAAATATTAAAGTTTGGCTATGAAGGTTGATTTACCTGGGTAGCCTTTTCTGAACAATAATTTGCAAATCTCCAAAAATCTATATTATATATATATATATATATATATATATATATATATATATATATATATGTGACAAAGGATAGTAAACATTCTAAACAAGACCGTAACTTTAAAATCATTCAATACTTTTTTTTATGTCACTTACACGCACATATATGTGATCATCTTATATAATCACATTTAATCCAATAGGTCAAGCTGTCATTTCAGGTCCATAGTGTATGTGGTCATATATTTCATATCCATATTTGCGACTGTAAATAAGCCTCATGTAAACTTGTTTATATCTTTTTTTTAGTCTGTTGTTCTGTTTGCTATTTGACTGCTCCTGTCCCCTTTGTTGCTGTGATATGTGAATTTCCCCACTGAAGAACAAATAAAGGTTTATCTTATCTTATCTTACACGCCTACTGTATAACTAACAGGAGAGACTCTTTAAGCCATTAGAAGGCTTTTAATGTGAAATAATGTAAAATGCGTAATGTGTTGAGTAGCTTAACAGCAACAGCAACTACTGGTCTGAAAAACATGTTCAGAGATGACTTTACTCCATCTGCATCATCACCATGAACAGATTAAACTAGGCAGTGCACTTTGACCACTTCAATGCTATCAGTTGTTGTCTTAACAGTTTTAAATATTAATGTTTTGAAAATGTTGGGGGGGGTTTCTGAGCCTTGTCAAAGGAAAATCTGTATTACCTCGTGACAGACAATTTGATCTAAACCAAAGTCGTAAAGGAAGCAACTGGAAATAATTAGTTTATCAAGGCAACGGGTACTGAATGAAATATGATGGGACAAAACAGATAATTATGGTTGATATTCAATTTTTATTATGACAAAAAAACATGAATGAAAGGTTCTTATATATACATATGTCATGACAGTGCCCTTAAAGGACTCCTCCTCCCACCTCAAAAATACAGCCTAATTTAGATAGACATGTGACAGGTGACATGGTACTCCTGCTGACTGTCCTCACCCATTGACTTGCTATCTATCCAAAGCCATGGGCGCAAGCTTGAGGCCATACACCTGCTATCTTTGTGGTTCCAGTCAATGAACAACCAAATAATAAGTTACAGATATTATAAGTTATTATATATTCCACTGAGAAAGCTGATGATACCTATTAATGTGGAGTGCTGACAGGTGCAGTCAACAGGTTTTATTCAACTTGGGGTCCTGTAATTAAACACCTTGATCATCTTGAAATAATTCCTAACTGCATGACATGATTTTATTTATTTCATGAGAAGCTTTGGGAAATTACTTAATTAAAATTAACTATATAAATAACATTATTTATGTTTTTTTCATTCTTTTTATGATGGGATAAAGAGACCTATTGGGTGACTGATTAAAAATAAACAAAAGAAAACAATATTCGTAATAGTTCAAGTCAGGCAATAATGCTGTTTAATGTTTGGGAGGAATCCAACCAGCAACATTAAAAACTAGTATAATAGACAATGCATTAATCTTCAATTGTATCAAAACTGCCAGAAAGAAAAGTACCAACTCAAACACACTCATAATTACACTTTTGTCTCCATCTTTGGTGTAAAGTAATGAACCCCACGAAGGTAAAGGCAACAACTGCTCAAAGTCACATGGCTTTAATATTCCCTCACTTCATTTACTGTATGTACTTCATGAATTCCAAAGTGACATTAACAGGTAGAGAATCTTTAAACTGACAAGGAAACCTTAAACATCATTTATTTTCGTGCAAATAAACTGTAAACCTCTGTAAATTGTAAACCAGTCGAATATAGAGGTTGCAAACAGGAATTCATATTTACACCATGATTTTACAATTTTAAAGGGAACCATTTTCCATTTTTCCAAGTAAAGGTATTGTAGTTTTAAATTTTAAAAAAGATGATACATATGGAAGTGCTCAGACACTGACATTTGAACACTCGTTTTTCCACTGTCACATCAAGTGCTTGCTCATGGTGGGAACTGCTGGGTCTCTATGAGTAATATCATAAAGAGTATGATCTAGACCTGCTCTGTAAGTAAAGTACCTTGGCTGGAAATGACACCTGTAGAAATGAATTCACAAACCAGGCATATACTTCCACTATATTTTTAACAAGATGGAAGCCTGTATTGGAAATAAATTCAATTAAAACATTTGATGTAAAACCTGAGTTCCGTCTGTTATTTGTACTGGTATAAAAATAGTATAAAAAGTGTTAGTTGCTTATCATTTTGATAACGTCCGGCCTTGTACCTGCCATCATCATCCTTCAGGCAAGTCAGCCTCAGTCTCAATGAAACGTTTGAACATACCACCAACAGTCCATGTCTGTCCTGCCAACAGGAATACTGTATCCATATTTTTCATATACATTTACAATCTATAATTTTATCATGCTGGTTATGTTGTCTATTCAGTCATCTGTGTGCAAGACAGATGCATCCTCTGTGGTGTGAATGGAGGATTTGTGAAATTCTATAAATACAGCTGACTTGATTCAAATAAGCCTGATCAGCTGCAGTGTCCAATCACTAACAGACTGCTGCCAAAGAGGTGTGTTAATTTGTTAAGAGACTTCTGTGATGGGTAGACTCTCGACAGACCGCTATGATCTGAGAGGGATGACCTTGTTCGTCTTTCGTTGGTTTGGCTTTCCCTGTCTCAGTTTTATTGCTTTGATCACAGATGCAGGGAGTCGATCAACAAACTTTGACGCATCTTTTCCTGTGATATAAAGTCTTACTGCCTTTTCATGTACAGTGTTGTCGTATGCTTATTTGTACAGTCCAAGCAGACAAGCTAGCAAGGCTATGGATACCTAGCCTAGTGACACCTTGTGTGGTACCCGTTGGTCATGTAACCCTGGCCTTGTAGGTAGCAGAAATCCATCGAGAGTCTCCCCTGTGAGACAGCTGGTTGATCAATAACTGAATTGGGATGTACCCTGTGTGGTGATGCACTAACACTGGATACTGCAGGTGTATTATTTAGAAAATATCTAGATTGGGATGGTCACACTTGGAGGTGTGGACCAGCACACAGTGTCAACAGTGCACAGTGTTATCTCCTATTCACCAGTATGAAACAAGGGGCCTTCATGAAGGCAACAATGCCATTTTTTAGGATGATACAGTACGTCTTGATAATAACATTAGGAAAGGTAGAAAAAAAAGAGTACGTGAGAGGGTCATCTGTGCAGTTGTCATGACAACCCTGAATAATAATACATGTGTGTGGTGTGTGTGTGTGTGTGTGTGTGTGTGTGTGTGTGTGTGTGTGTGTGCATGTGCGCCTCAGAGTTGTCTGGTCAGTCTCCAGGTGATGAAGCTTCCTATAGCCAGGCCAGAAACAAAGATGAGGACAAGGCCGTAACTGCGAGAGCTCAGCAGTGACACACTCTGCATGGATGCCATCGCCAGCTCCGAGAAACTGCTGATCTGTGTAGAAACAGCTTTGATCATGTCGGACATCGCATTGTAAAACATTTATTTTATGGCTGGTGTCATCATCCCAGATATTAGACTGGTTAGAAAACCTATTATTTTCTGTCTACCTATAATTCGGCTGATGACAAAATGTTTTATGTTTTTTTTCAGGAAGTGAAAATCGGACATTATTCCTATAAATGAGTCTTAAAATGAAATCAAATGAAAATAAATGAATTATTTTTAGAATTGTTTTACAACACTTATGCATTTGTTCTTAGGACAGTATTATTATTATAATTTTGCTCTTTTCAACTACAACATTTTTTAAGGTCATCATGCTGCTGCAGGTGGACTGTACACGATCTTTATCGTCTTTAGAGAGATAAGAGAGGAATGCAGGTGCTCCTCTACAGATGGTTAAATGGCTCCCCCTACTGGTCAGGCTGCCATCATTCCCCATTTTACATATAAAATCAATGATTACTGAGTTATGTGTATAAAATCTGCATCTGCATCCATGTAACACAATCCATTTCACAGGTCGAGTTTGACTTAGTGTTCTTTCAATATTCCTATGACCACAGAACTAAGATGGGAGAAAAAAAGTGCTCTGAAAGAAAGAATGGAAAAAATGAAAGCCTAACATACCCATCCTCCATGTTCCCGAATCCAGCCCAGTAAGTTTTTTCTGAAGAAATCCACGGTCCACATCAGGATCTCTTTCACTGACTGTGGGAGATGGGCCTCCACCATCTGATGGATACACACACAGACGGACAACACAATCACACACTTTAAGCACAAAGTGAAGCTGCTGCCAAACTCTGGACTTTCAATTACATTCACTGGAAAAAAGACAAACATAAACCATATCAAAGACAGTCAGAATTGCCATCATAAATCTACTAAGCACTCTGACAGGTAACCTACCTGCAATTAGTCTTTAAGGCCTACTTTCACCAAAGCGAAGAGCAGGTTCTCAGCTGCTTGATGCAGCCTTATGTCTACATTCCATCTGCTTAGGCCAGACAACCTGGTCCCTCTGGCAAGATAGGAGGTTTCATCTCAATGTCATGGCCTCCTCAGTAGTCCAACCATCATCTCTGCATATCTGGTCCTACTGGTCTTTCCAACAGCCACTAGTAAGCAGCCACTCATATGAAGATTACTGATATATATGAAGATATCTGGGACCCATACCCCCTCCTACTCTGGGCTAGAAAATCTGACACAGTGACCATTGTAACAGACAAAACTAGTATATGGTCTGAAGCCAGAATAAGCTGTTGTTAGCTAGTTCTTGTCAGCTGATGATGTTATCATACATGTGAATATAACTTGCTTCTGAGGGCTGTGTTGAGTGTGTGGGTGCAGGTAAAGAGGGTCTTATCATCTATTTCTATGACGACAAGCATTCCCAGTCAAACCAGTGAAAATATCCAAAGTCTAGTCTGCAGCTACTTCATCCTAGCAAGCAACACAACATACCCTTCTGTCTATGACATCACCAGTTAATACAGTAGGTTTACGATTCTGCAGTGCCCATCATCCAGTCACTTTTCTTCTAGCCCACATTCACTGGAGGTGTCTTCAGAGTCTGCCATGAACATTAATGTGCCATTACAACAGCCTCTACTCCACGGGTGTCAGGCTTTCTACCCAGCACTGCAGGGCTTTCCTCCCATTCAGCTACAAGAACACTGAGCAGGAAAAATGATCTCCACCAAGTCTTTTGGATACAATACATGTAAAATTCAATCATTTGTGGCTGCAGTCTGTCGAGTAGATTGACAGCTCTGCTGGGAAACATAAGGGGGAGTTGCTTATAATTTTGCTCATCTAAACAGTCAGGCAGAAAAGGCAGAAAATCTTTCGCATAGGAACTGATGATTTCAAGAATAATCCTCTGGTCGTTAGCAGAAGTACTGACAGACACACACACACAAGACATTTCTACAGACACAACCCTCCTCAAAGAACAGCCAGTAACAAGACTGCCCACTTTTTGCTAGACATCTGAGGATATCTGAGCTTGCACTCCAATGACCATTTAACAAGAAAGATGTCATCAAAACTCTAGAAAACAGGGGGCACAATAGGTCCCACTTCAGATTTCCCCATGGTCCATTCTGATCTGCAGCAACAGGAAGCTCACCCACCCTGACAGCCAGCTTGCCAGCAACATAGAAGAGCACAGCGATTCTCTCCCAGGTGATCCCAGGTTGAAACACTTTGTCTGCCACTTCTTTAAATCTGTCCCACTTCGAGCCTTCGCAGCGAGCCACCCCATCAATTGCACTGCAACAGAGACACAGGAGAAGATGGGGGAAGTTTAAGGGTACAAAAAAACTTTTCAAATCAGAAAATCAAGAGCAGACAATCCAATGCCATAGAAAGTTTCAGTACTCTAACATAAGCGCCGAGTGGCTGAGAGACTCACTCTTGGAACTCCTTGTCGTCTTTGACCCTGTCGCCAATGATGCGGATCATTTTCCCCAGCTGGTTCACCATCTTCTGTTCCTGCACAGTCTTCACTTCCACAGCCAGCGGGGTGAGGGGCGGAACGTCCTCTGAGGGCACATCCCTCAGCTCATCCTCGATGACCCTGGAAGAGAACAAGACATTTAAACACAATGCCCCTTCCTAAAGTGATCCCTTCTCATTAAACCTGTCCCGTGGTCAGACTCTCCATTCGAAGAATAACTGTAGGTAGGTAGGTAGATACTTTATTCATCCCCATGGGGAGATTCGCATGGTAACTTTTTCTATTAGCTGATGTTTGCATATATGTATATAAATATATATATACAACACAAATGACATTTAGCTCAGGACAAAAAGATGGTTCTCTGCAGAACATTGCATTGTAACGAAATGATCAATATTATTCACTTCACTGGTCAGTGGCTTCAGTGTTGTGTTTTTACATCCTGATGATGTCATTAGTCAGGGTGAAGGTGAGTTATCATGACTGTGTTACTAGGTGGTTTGATACAACCTATTCCGTCATCTACTACACTGACCATGAAACAAGTCACATCAGGCACTGATTCTGTTAAGGTGATGATCAATAGCGACAATGATGATTTGATCCCACCCTCTGCTTCGATCAGCAAATTAGAGGAACCACCAGGATCACACCATTATCCACTTATGCAACATAGTTAATATTAGGTCCATGTGATACTTTTTTTAAATATATTTTTTGTCAATGCCTGGGACAGAGACCATAATTCATGCCTTTCTTTTATCCAGGCTTGATTACTGTAATGTTTTTACTGTGCTGCTCAGTGGTACGGTGTGATTTGTGATTCTGGGCTGTATAAATAAAACTGACTTGACTTCCTTCATTTGTGCATTGCACTGTGGGAAAACAGAGTCCATCTACGGCATACATGAAGATATATTTTAAAAATAATGTAACAACATACAAATATATACTAATAAAATATAGTATATATAAAGAATAAATAACATATTTCACTGAGTCATTTTCCAGAATGAACACAGTGCAGACAGAAAACCTACATTGAATGGGTTTGTTCAGTTACAACTAACAATTTTACCAAGCAATGACAAGCTAAATAATTTTGAAACTTGATTCAAACAGCCAGAGCTTTGTCTTGTCTGCTTAACCGTTTTCCCACGCAAAGACTGGAAAAAGCTCTACTGATAGGACACTAAATAAACAGTAAAAGATGATGCAGCTGGTGTCTGTCCATACTGAAGATTTGAGAGGCTGACACACCCATGTCTGAAAAGAGTTCAGTCTCCTTTGCTATTCTTTGTCTTCCTAATTGCACAAGAGTAATTACATAACACTGGTACAACACATTGGTGTGATTTACTGTAAATGGGTAACACATGTTATTGGGAAATGAAACTGAAACTTGCTTTACATAAGTAATATAAAAATGTTTTCAAGTACAAACCTGAACTTTTACAAAACTGACCCCTTAGTAGGTGAAGTGGAAGTAAAACGATGAACAGACTATTCTTGAAGGAAAAGTTATTTTCAGGCTTTTATATATGTTTTAGAAGGTGTTTTCATCAGTGCATTACATATACTAGATTGAGGAAATAATCTGTTTTAGGTCAAGGCTGCAACGAACAATTATTTTCATTACTGGTATACCTGATGATTATGTTCCTAGTTCATGTTTGGTCTCTAAAACGAACAGAGTTGAAAAAGCTCAAATTGTTGGCTGCAGAACCTGGTATTAAATATAATCATTTTAAAAGTACAGTAATAAGTATATCTGTGTATCTATTGACTTGTGTTAGGTTTAATGATTATAGCTGTATGATTAGCTATTCAAGATTTGATGACCCTGATTTAAATCGAGTAAAGATAAAAGAATACTATTATACTATTACTGGATAATTTGAGAACTATCAGATTTGTTAATACTATAATACTTTATATTATAATCCAGGAACCATCATCTTACCGTGGTGGAGAGGTCTGCATGCACCAAGGACCCTGAGAGCTATGTTGTGCGGAGCCATGTGCTCCTGGTAGTGTCTCCCAAGGCAAATTAATCTCAGGCGAGGGACCAGACTAAGCATGGTTCAAGAAGACTCCATGAAGTACGGAGGATGTAGTAAAGCAACTCTGCCCAGAGGAAGCCTGGGCCACGTCTGGAGCTAGGCTTGGACGGAGGGCCCGTCAGCAAGCACCTGGTGGCCAGGTCTGCCACAGGGCCCAGCTGGGTGCCGCCTGAAATGACTATGTGGCACCCCATCCTCGCCAATCCTGTAGACCCACCACCCGTGGGAGGAAACTTGGGGGTTGGGTGTGATGCCACATGGGTTTGACTATTATTGTTTTTTATTTTCTATTATTGGACTTCTGTGCTAGCCACAGCTTATCGATAATGAACACCATGTTTGAACACGAGGTTGCTTATAAGCGTATGTGGTACCAGAGCACCCCAGGCAACGGTCAATGATTGATTTTAGAATCGTATCATCTGATCATGCGAAACTCCTAGATAGACCTGGCAAGCCCAAACGAGTAGTGTGGGTAAACTGGGAACGTCTGGGGGAAGCCCCTGTCATGAGCCATGGGTCATCACCGAAAGAACAAGATCACAGATCCGTGAGATGAGTTTTCTCCGCAGGGTGTCTGGGGTCTCCCTTAGAGATAGGGTGAGATGCTCAGTCATCCAATGTGTGAAGCTGCTGCTCCTTGGCGTGGAGAGGAACTGGTTGAGGTGGTTCGGGCACCTGTCTCGGATGCCAACAGGGCACCTTCCTAGGGAGGTGTTCCTGGCATGGCCAGCTGGGAGGAGACCTCAGGGCAGATCCAGGACCAGATGGAGAGGTTATATCTCCTCACTGGCCTGGGAATGCCTGGGGAATCTCAGTCGGAGTTAGCCAATGTCACCGGGGAGAGGGAAGTCTGGGGCTCTCTGCTCGAGCTGCTACCCCCGCAACCCGACTCCAGATAAGCGGCTGACAATAGATGGATGAATTATAAAGTACTCTCTTGGGCTAGTACTGCTAGGCTGAAGAAAAGTATGCTATCCATACTTAGTGAGAAACAATGAGGAGTTTTGAAATATAGGTCAGTTCACATTAGCAGACTTGTATTAACCTCAGTTAAGTAACTGATTATAGCTGTGCGATTCAAAGAAGTGGGTTTGTTTTAGTTTTACATTTTGATAAACCAATTGACTCTGATAAATTTTCAGACTGTGAATGCTATATAATGGAATCAATAATTTAGATAGATATAAGTATAAAAAATTTTATAACAACAGTTGGCTATCTTCTAGTTTATATAGAATTTCCCAGTTTTGGACAATGAAGTATATCTATCTATCTATATAGGATTGTTGTTGTTTTTTCATTAATTTAGAAAACAAAAGAATTTAAAAATGAATAATAAGGTGAATAACAGTAAACTTACCGTTTGATCAGGGCCTCCCCGATCCTTTCATCTATGGAGGAATAAAATAAAGTGGACACTGAAAGAATTGTAACTTCCGCTACTTTAAGTTCAACATGTTGTTTTAAAGTCAAGCTTACCTGACATCCCGTTTCCTTCACACGCCATGGTTTAAAAACACCAAACCACAAAAAAAAGAAAGAAAAAATAACTTGTAGAGAAACTTCCGTCAGAAACCGAAACTCTGCTCCTTCAATGTCCAATAAAACCTATTTTCAAACTCTCAGATGGCGAAGAATAAAGTCACGTTATGAAACACTGTTATTATCAAAGTCCGTCTCAGTATAACGAACACTCATTAATCGATTAAGCACATATTCCGACCATAGACTGTATAAAACATTCCGGCTGGTGTTCTGTCATGTCTGGCTTGAAAAAAAAATCCGCCGTGCATTAATGTGGCGCAGACGCAAACGTACTGTCCGTGACTTAAATCCTTCCGTAGAGAAACATGTGTCCGGTTCAGGTTACGTTTCTGTGCATCGCCGCCGCTCATCTCCTCAGACACGATCACTGGATCCAGATTGAAACGACTGGACAACATCTGCCTCCATGTCCACGGGCTCTGTAGTTAGTTAAATAGACTTTGTTCTTTATTCGCGACACCAGTCCACGGTGAGTAAAGCACATCAGATAGTTTAAACTTCCCTCCAGTCACTTCCTGCTTCATCACTGTCTGGCTTGTGTGGAAGAACCTGACAGAAATTTTATCCAATGACATTTCTCCATCTCTCTGACAATTACGTCATATCCATCAGAAGTCCTTTCAGTACCGGAAAAAGCCACCTTTTGGAAACTTAACAGCCCCATCACATAAACTGTTCTTTGTCAAACGAACATACAGATCAACTGTCTCATTTTCTTTATTTCTCGTGTTGAATTTTGCTCGGACAGTTTGCTTTGGTTATGTATTTTATGTCTTTTGAATATGTACTTGTGTGTGCCTTCTTGTTTATTAAATGTTACTTTCATTTGACATAAATACATTTGCATTATAAAGTTTTTCCCCACATACCTTTACCTTAATTTACCTTCCTGATAGCATTTCAATACTTCAGTGTACTACAGTTATACTACACTACAGTTGCTTTACCTTGACATTTTTATGGTTGCGTTTACATTGTAAATTAGTCTGACTTCTCCTTAAAACTTTATGTCAACCAGGGGGTTGACATAGAGTGAAACTAAAGGTGACTACAGCTCTTTGCCGGAAGGGAGCCATTGTAAAGACAACCAAATAGAATTAAATTCTACTACTACCCCCGGCAGATTTGTTTATTCCCCACACCACAATAAATACAGTTTTTAAACATTCACTTTAATATAAGATCAGATAAGAAGATAAGTGTCGTGCTTTTGGTTCTCTTGTGTTTTACTAGTTTATTTTCAGTCTCTTACTCCAGTGCTTTTGGTTTTGTCTTTTTGTTCAGGCCTTGCTTCAGTGGCTGGAGGTGTGGCCTGCAGGTGCTGGGTCCCCTCTCTCTTCTCACAGCTGTGTCCCTCGTTCCCCCTAACGACCGGCAGCTTTAACAGCTCTCTGGTTCCACCTGGAAGCTGCCGGATCGTCCCCTCACTTCCTTCCAGTGGTGTTACCAGGATGCCAGGTGTGGGTGGGCATTAGTCTTACCTGGGGGGGCAAAAAAAAAAAGTGCTACAATACTCAAGTAGCTCAAAATCCAGTGTAGGGCTACTGCACCTTAAAACATGTTTGTTTTCTCCTCTGTCAGTTAAATTCATAGAACATTATGAACATGCAGGTGATCATGTTTTTTTTTTCTAATGTGAAAGAGGAGGTAACAACACAAACAAAGGTTAACTTAGAACACATCCATAACTGAACATTATGAACATGCAGGTGATAATGTTTTTTTTTGTTTTGTTTGTTTTTGGCAGAGTTAGCAGGAGTGGAAGCTGTTTGCTTCTTTATGAGCCATACGCATCTCTCTCTCTCTCTCTCTCTCTCTCTCTCTCTCTCTCTCTCACACACACACACACACACACACACACACACACACACACACACTATACAGTGCT
Source organism: Centropyge bicolor (assembly GCA_037975185.1). Taxonomy (NCBI): domain Eukaryota; kingdom Metazoa; phylum Chordata; class Actinopteri; family Pomacanthidae; genus Centropyge; species Centropyge bicolor. The sequence continues at coordinate 6,449,687 of JBBMOC010000022.1, read as the reverse complement.
TATGTGACTGGTTAGCCAAAAGCAGGTAGCTGCTACCTAGCTGTCTTGCTACGTCTTGCACGTAGCACAACACACAACAGAGGACACACAGATGAGAAGTACAGAGGAGACTGAGATGAATGTTGAATAGTCCGGTAGGAGAGGCACAGGTATTAGACGGCGGTAGAGCTGGGGCAAATAGAGATCATTGACGTGACTGAAACTCCGAAGGCGAGGTAGGCGAGCAATAAATGAACAGCAGGACAAATGTACTGTCTGAACTACAGACGGTGTCTGCGAGCAGCGCTTTGGCACATGCACGATTCATTAACACCCTGGACGCCGGGGGGGTAACATCTTCCTGCTGGGAGGGACTGAGCTGACAGTGAGTGCTTTAGGACGGGGGAGAGTCCACGGCAGTGTCCGCTGGCATACACAGTAATATATGAATGGGATGTCACATGCGGTGCCCAGACTGCCGTCAACTCTACATCCAGTTTTCCTTGGGTGGGCAGAGCATGTCCGTGGGTGGGCACTGCCCACCCCTGGCCCCCCCTGGTAACGCCCCCGCTTCCTTCTCTCAGTCTCTTCGTATGTTCCTACTATTTCTTGTGCTCAGTGTTACATGTCGTTCTCCAGTAGCTATATCTAGTGTCCCCTTTGTTCTCCAGTGCTCGGTCCTCACCCTCACTGTCATGTCTCCGCCATCCAGCCTCAGCACCCACCTACCAGCCTTCAGCCACTGAAGCAGCTCCTCACCACCTGGACTTCTCTTAGTTGGTCACCTTTTGCTTTTCTCTGTAAGTCCTGGAGCTTTTTGTGTGAATAAATCCTTTCTGCTCAGTCCCCCTCGTCCAGGTTTTGCTCTTGGGTCCAGCAAAAAACTGTATACGTGACAGAGCATGACAATAAGATAAGATTCATCCCACATGGTGAAATTTACATTGCACAGCAGCAAAAAGGATAGTTAGCAGTTAAATAGTAATAAACAGTATAAACAGAGAGGTTTAAAAAAGTATTAAAACAATTTAGCAACCATTAAAGTATTAGCAATTGTACTGAAGAAAAACAATAATTATTACACTTAAATGAGAAAAAGTATTATCAAATTTACATGAGACTTATTTAGAAGTGTGCATCAGAATATGAAATATGTGATCAGCATATACACTATGAGACAGGAGGGAATTAAATATGAAATATCAAAAATGAAATATTGCACAATTAATTTAATATAGAATTAAAAATAAATACACTGACATAAAACTGGGCGTTGCGCAGATGTAATGGAAAGGTGTATGGTCTATTGGGAGCTCTCCAGTGTTAAAGTGTCCAGCTGGAGGTGGGAGTTACTCTCCAACATGGATGACAGCTTGGCCATCATCCTCCTCTCTCCCACCACCTCCACTGGGTTCAGGGGGCAACCCAGCACAGAGCTGGACTTCCTGATAAATTTGTCTAGTCTATTAATGTCCACAGCTGAAATGCTGCTGCCCCAGCAGACTAATCCATAGAAAATGTCTGATGCAACAACAGAGTCATAGAAGGTCTTCAGGAGCACCCCATGCACTCCAGCAGACCTCAGTCTCCTGAGCAGGTAGAGTCTGCTCTGACCCTTCCTGTAAAGTGCAGCAGAGTTATGAGTCCAGTCCAGTCTGTTGTTGAGGTGAACACCAGGTTCTTATAAGATGCCACCATCTCAATGTCCATTATCTGGATGTTCACTGGTGTTGGAGGGGAGTGAGTGCACCTGCGGAAATCCACCACCAGTTCTTTGGTTTTCCCCGAATTGATCTGGAGGTGTTGAACTAGCACCAGTAGATAAAGTACTGTGAAAGTCCTCAGAAATTCTTGTCGTCCCCATCTGTGATGAGGCCGGTGATGGCAGAGTCATCAGAGAACTTCTGCAGGTGACAGGTTGGTGAGTTGTATGAAACAGGACCGGTCCCTGTGGGACCTCCGTACTGCAGACAGCTGTGTCACACTCACAGTCCCGTGTCCTCACATACTGTGGACGGTTGGTGAGGTAGTCCATAATCCAGGATGTGAGGTGCAGGCCCACCCCTGTGTTCTCCAGCTTGTCCCTCAGAAGAGCTGGCTGGATGGTGTTGAAAGCACTGGAGAAATCAAAGAACATGACTCTCACAGTGCTCCCAGGATTCTCCAGGTGAGAGAGGGCTCTGTGCTGGAGGAAGAAGACAGCATTGTCCACCCCAAGGCCAGGTTGATAGGCAAACTGAAGTGGGTCCTTCAAAGGATCCACCAGGGGGCACACATGAGCTGCTCCTGGGTCTTCATCAGGTGGGATGTTAGAGCCACCGGCCTGTAGCTGCTCAGGTCCTTGGGGTGTGGGGTCTTGGGGACAGGTACCACGCAGGATGTCATCCACAGCTGTGCCCCCCAGCTTCAGGCTCAGGTTGAAGATGTGCTCAATAATCCCACACAGCTGGTCTGTGCAGGACTTCAGGAGTCTGGAGCTGATGCCTTCTGGACCCACCTTGATCTACTGGCGCTGGTTTCTCACCTGGGATGTTGTGAGGGTCAGGTTGGAACAGGGGGGCTGTGTGCTGATGGGTGTGGGTGGGTGGGTTGAGCAGAGAGTTGCAGGAGGGGAGGTAGCTAGATAGATAGATTAGATAGGAAATGCTTTTGTTGCAGCAGCTACAGTTGAAACAAAACAACACAACACAGCACCACACACACATATCACGTTAAACAACAAGGTTACGACATGAAATAAAACAACATAGAGTGCAGCAAAGAAGTACCCAAAAACCACTAATCCTATGAATAATAATGTGGAGGTAGATGTGATGTGCAAGAGAACAGTGAGTGAGCAGATTTAGTGCAAACAGATCAGAAACTCTCAGTATACTCCAGCACTGTGAGTCCAGTGTTTTCTCTGCCAGACGGAGCTGCAGATATCAGTCTTATGGCTGGTGGCAGGATTTCCTGTATCTGTCCTTGTGAGAGCGGAGCTCAGTCAGTCTGTGGTCGGGGTTATCCACAATGGATAACAGTTTGTGCAGTGTTCTCCTCTCCCACAGAGCCACAGAAGAGTCTGGTTTGCAGCCGATAACTGAAGCAGCCATCAGCCAACCATCAGTTTGTTCAGTCTGTTGGTGTCTCCTGCTCCAATGCTGCCTCCCCAGCAGACCATGGCAAGGTAGAAGGCACTGGCCACGACTGCCTGTAGAGTATGTGAGGATGGAGCAGTCCACTTGAGGTGCAGAGGAGGGGGCTGGGCTTTTGATTGTGACTTACCTTGTTAGCAAAGCCAGCCAACGTCTCACGCCACAGCACCTCAAATGAATCCCAAACCATGATGTGCTTGGTAGGAAGTGAATTTACCTGGGCAGGCCTCCCAAAACTGAACACTGTGTGAATGGGGAACATTGGCTTTGCTGCTAGCATGTTTGTTTCTTCATGTTTGCATGGTGGTCAAAGAAACCAGTGGTGTCCATTGAAGTGCAGTTTTAATCAGCAGGATGCAGGACAGTTTGACAGAGCGCCAAACGTCTGCATGGCTTCACTCCAGCCAAACAGGAGCAGCTCCTCCCACTCTGCAGTACACCCATATTCAGCCCCCTCCACCCCACATCTCCAAGTTCACTTGTGATAATTTGCTAGGATTTGATTTCACTCTGATTTGGGAATGTACACTGTGTAAGCATTACATCAAATAAAAACTATTTTAAACAACAACAACACAATATAAGAGATGACAGAGATAAGAGATTTAAGGAACAGCCTAATCTGCAGCCCTTGAAGATGGACACTGATAAGTCCTCTACTGGTCAACTATTGTGTTTGGTTTCCTTCCTCTCCCATACTATTTTCAGGTGGGCAAAATGACAAACTGTGAGTGCAGTGGATTGTTAGAGACCTGTGATATAAATGTGCATGATTTTAGAATGTGTCCAAGAATCAAACATGGGTGTAATGCCTGGGTGTCCTAATACTTCTGGCTACGTAATATAATAAAAACCATGGAAATCTTTCATCACAGAAGGGTTGGTTGTTATTTGGAAAATGTGGTGGACCCAGATTATGTGTGATGGACATTTAATTTTACCGTTTAACTTTGTTCTTTATTCCAAATAATTTTTCACTCTTAATGATTAATTGAAAATATGAATATGTTGTGGAACTGACCCTGGATTTTGTTTTACAGGAACCTAAATGACAAATTTGCATTGTATGAACTGTGTATTTGCACAATGTTATCCTTGTTCCAGACCTCTGAGCGAGTTTTTTTTTCAGTGATTCAAATAGATCTGGTGTTTGGTTACACCTGTTTTCCCTGGATAGAGAGACCTGTAGGGTTAAGAATGACAATGTTACCCTCCAAGAAACTGGCCACAAAATGGCAACAAGGTTGGATGAGAATGATAAAGATTGGCTCCCATAAACACAATGTGAACATGAAAATGAAACGGCCACTGAAACATTCTACTGAATATGTAAATGCATAAATGTATTTGATCGAGTTTCATCTGATAAACAGTAAGAGTCTACTTGTAAAAAGGAGAATCTGAAGCAGTTTCATGAAGAGTAATAAGTCACAGGCTGAAGATAGATCTTTGTTGTTGCCTTTGCCTGGCTCTCTTTGTAATTAGCCCACTCAGACAGGAAACTGTCCCTGAAAGGAAGCGTTGATACTGCCGTGTGCTGTTACTGTTGATTGTTTTTGAGCTATTTGAAAAGTGTTTGTACACATGCATGCACACAGGAGCGTGCACACACACATCCAGTGTTCCGGGTTGTATAAAGAAACTAAGTGTTTCCAGGAATTCCGGCTCATGTTGAAACGCTGGCCTCAGATGAACTCAGGAGTGGTTAAGTCAGATAAACAGAGGGTGTAAGACTGCAACCTCACTGGGCCTTCACTGGAAGAAAAAGCAAAAAAATCACTGTGATTTATGATTTTATAACATAATTCCCCTGCAGGATTATTCTTCTTTGTGGATGTCTGCCATTTTAAGATTCATTTATTTGAACCTGTTATGTCCAGCAGACATAAGTTTTTGAGGGGCTTACTGGAAAGTTACAAGCTAATATTGATTAAATTATGTATTTATTTATGTTTATATTGTGTGAATGAAGATATGTGAAGATATTTCAATATTTGTAGTTTAAACAATGGCTAGGCTTGCAGTGATCACACCTCAGGTCTTTGGCTATGTTATGATTCAGACTTTTCCTATTACACACTTTTCAGCCACTTTTATACGAGCTTCAGCTGAAGTCTATCTGTGCTAGAGCTGACACTGCTTGGCCCTTGCCTTGTTTGGATTGTTTTTTCATCCTAGTGTGAAATCTTGTGAAATTCCCATCTGGTGTTTTTAGCCCTGGGAAAGTGATGACAATCAGCACGTTGATCTACCACTTTGGTTGAGACTGAAATATCTCCACAGCTATGGGATGTTTTGCCATAAAATTTTGTCCGGACATTCAGCGACTTGATAGGATGAATCTCAGTGGCTTTGGTGATCCACAGTTAGGTTTAGAGAGGGTTACATTTATTGTCCAGAGTGAAATGGCTTAACTTCTTTTGGACCAACTGCTGGGACATTTGCTACAGGCTTCAAAATCCCCACATGACAAACTCTCCTGACTTTGGTAATCTGATTTTTCATCTGGCAACGCCACCATGTCAAAGGTTTTCACTTACACTGCTCACAGTATTCAGACAAGTAGCTTGATATCTACCTAATGGATTGACACAAATTTTGCTGAACAAGGAAACAAACACAACATGGATATAAAAGGATTAAAGTATGTGGCCTTGGGGGACAGGGACACTACAGGAGGCGGCAGAAAGTGAGTCGCTTATAAAGACGCAGAAAGATCTGTTGAAAGAAAATGTGAAAGAAATCCATTTTGAGGCAGAAGCAGAGACCACCGCCCATCCATGTAGGATAGACGGGGCTCATTATTCATTCTCAGTACGGCAGATTCAGTGCTGTGAAGCGCTCTGAAACCAGACTGGAATTTTTCAAAAAAGCAGTATTGAGTCAAGTGGGACAACAGCTGGTTTTCATGGGTTCAGAAAGAATGAGAGTTTGGAGATTAGTCTGTAATTATCAAGGACTGAAGGATCTAGTTCTGTTTTTGTCTTTGAAGGAGAACTGCAGTCTGAAAGACTGGGGGACATGAGTGTTACCCACTGAGCTGTCGATAATTGAAACGATGCTGAGGATAATGGTGCCAATAATTTCTTTCAAGCTTATTTGGAAAACTGCTGGGAGTAGGTGGGGGTCATCAAAGAAGAGTTAATATGATGCAGTCCTGCTAAAGCGAGAGATGATTTGCATATGGAACTATACTAGCTCTGTTGTCAGGTACAGATTATCCTCACTTTTAGAAACAGACAGTTTTAAGCAGGAAGTGGGAATGGAGATCCCTGGATTGTGACTTTTGTGTCGATAATGTCAGAAAAGTATTGAGCCCTGACATTTTTGGCTAGTGTTATTCCAAGAGTTCCCTCAGAAGTGAAAATGATATCTGCGGTTTGTCCCACTTCCACAGCCACTCTGTCCCTCTGCATACTGTCCTCAGGGTGGACAGGAGCAGCATGAGGCAAATCCAGATCAGAATCATTGCCCTGCTATTATATGCATCTAACTCAGGTTTGAAGGCAGAGAGACCTGAGGAGACAACTGAATCTAGCTGGTGGCTTTTAACATGAGATCGGCCATTCACAGATTGTTGACTAAAAAAGTCACAGTGTGACATGTGTTTCTCACATTTGGAAGACCAAATTCAGAGGAAAGAGGAGGTGAGGCTGGAATTATAGTGTGTGTAGCGATAGATTTGATTGTCATAATTTACTGAGCGACATGCTTTGGGGACACTGCAGGCTAAATTTGCGGTGTCTGAGTATTAGACAGATGATTTACAGGTGCAGAATACCTGTAAAGTCATGCCATTCCCATTAGCCTCAGCTGTACTTTGGGTTTCATGGTAAACAGCAAATATTAGTACATTAAAGTAAGATGGTTACCATGGTAAATATTACCTGCTAAACATTAGCATGTTAATCTTGTCACTGTGAACATGTTAGCATACTAACATTGGGATAGCTTCTGGACCATGATGTCTCACTATTTACTGAATAAACAATAAGAGAGCTCAGTTTTTTTCTTTGACCCCCGCTGACCCAGCACATCCCAGTGGGACCAGTCCGGCTCAGTGAGGCACCACAGCCAGTCTGTTTCCGCTTTGGCTCTGAGTGAAATCATTTGACCATGAGTTATTACTGCTACTAACTGTTAAAAATGACTCCCCTGCCTTACACAAGATCAGCTTCCATCTGCGAGTCACTTCACTAACAAGTTCCAGGTGTTTTTTAGTAACGCCATGACCTCACTGTGCAAACCTGTGTTTTATTCACTTGATACTTGTGTGAGAAATGGAGCCAGGTTATTTCATTGTTGTTTTACAGTCTGCTGCCTTTAACTGAACACAAAGGGACCCTGGATCTTCCCTGGATCCTGTTGACCCAAATACAAGCAATTGTTTTTAATGAAATGCTTTGTTTTGTTTTCAGTTTTTATTATTAAGTCTTCAGTGTCCATGAGCAGCAACACTTTTATGCTAACTACACCTCCAGTAGTTTTTGGGCGGTGTCGTCATATCCAAAATCATGTACAATTAACAGCAGAGAAAAATATGCAGTTTCCCTCTTCACGGCCGTTTAACCTCTTTTAGCTCATTGTTTTGGTTTTACGTCTGCAAACTGTGCTCTCATCAACCTCATTTCTAGCTCTGTTAAACTCACTACCTATTCAGCACTAAACATCATAACTAACATACATAGATAACAGCTGAATTCTTTCCTCTGTAGTTGGCAGAGACCAAAAACAAAGCTAAATGGAGAGTGAATACTGGGCTTAAATTCATTTGATGGACATAAACATGAGTCAAAATGAATGAGAATGTTCTTCTGAGTGTGCTGGATGTGCAAATAGGCAACTGTTCACTAACACGTCAACCAAATAATATTTATAAGGTGATGTTATGTCAAAATTGATGAATATTTTAGCTTCAATAAGCCTTCACAAATTAAAATAATGCATTCAAACCAACAGGCTGGCCAACATGAAAACCATAAACCTCAGTGTCCCTGACTCCTTAACCTCCAACTTTCAGATACCCGATATTTTTTTGTACTTCTACCTTGTCTCATCTTATCTTAACTTGGCGTAGTGAGGACAGGCAAGGCATGAAGTTACCATGTAGCAGAAAAAATAATAAAAATAACCTGTGCGATAATAAACACTATAGAAAATAGTATAATAAATTGATTGTACATGTAATTTACCACCTGAAAAAAGGGATTTAGTGTTAAGTTAGTCTTTAAAGAGCCATATATTTTGTACACATAGACCCTGGAATTAATTTAAAGATAATGTTAGAAGTCATAGAAGTCATGTGGCAGACAGAGAGAGACAAAGTATGCATGTAGACAGTGTTGTCTAATCTAATTCAGACTGGAGTTGATGCTTCTTGATGTGAAAAAGCTGCTGTCGTCTTCATCTCCACTTCTTGTTTTAGCAGTGTGCCTGCACTGGACAAGGTGTGGCTGAACTCATTCTGCTGTAAGAGAACAACACTCTGGAGTAGCTTGTAGTTTCGCTAGATACTGTTTCAGAGTAGCCTCTCCAGCACTGTAAATATGACATAAGTTATAAAACAAAAGCATGGACTATAGGCCCTGGGTTCAGTCTACAATGTCAATGTACCGTGTCACTGCTTCTAAGTAATCTACTAATAATAAGGGATCCTCTTGTTAGATTCCTCTTTTCTGCTCTTTGTAGATAGACAGATACAGTAGACAATACACACAATAGACAGGATATAGACTAGTATATACAGTACATCACCTTGCATTGTCATGGTGAGGTTCTTAACTTGAATTGTACAGCTTTGTAGCCTGGTCCTCACTAGCAACAAAAAGAGAACTATATTCTGTCGTTTTCATCATAAAGGTGTCGTGCAAAAAGCTGCCTCTGTATATCACTTCTATTTTCAAATTCAAAACCACTGCTCACCTGACCAAATGTCAGTACCCCCTCAGGGAAACACTGAACATGGGAGGACTCCCTTCCAGTGCTTTGCATCATATAAATGGAGCAAATTACAAAATGGTTTTAAAACTGGAACACCTGATCCCACTGGCCAATTTTAAACTTTGAATCTCTTTAGTGATGTCACTGATTGTCTCTGATTCAATATATTCTTTTGTTTGAATATGTTCTTTGTATCTATATGTGCCTTGTTAGTGTGTTTTTTTTTCTCTCTGCTGTACTCAGGTCTCAGGTCAAGAGATCATAAGCTTGACCACTCCACTACCAGTAAAAGTGATTAAAAAAACAAAACTGCAGATTAGTTAGAAGGCACTGAATGGCTTTAAGCCAAAATACATTTCTGCTGCTATGAATTGCCACTACATTTTATTTTGACTCATATCTTGCACTGCACCATAGTGCCATTGTGTTGTTTTATTCTATTTAATCTCTTTTATTATATTCCTTATCTTATTTATTTATCTTATATTTCTTTTTGTTTGACTCTCTTTAACATCCTATTTGTATATCTTTTTGTATTGTCTGTGTTTCTTTTATATTTTGTATTAATGGGTTTATTTCTTTTATAAAACACTTTGAGTTGTATCAAAAGCAGTGTTGGGCACATTACTTTTAAAAAGTAATTAGTTGTAGTTACTAGTTACTTATCTCGAAAAGTAACCAAGCTAGTAACTGAATTACTTCATCACAAAAATACACAGATTAACAATATATCAATATAATAATTAAGTGCTTTTAAAACTCTCTGCATATACTGTCCTGTTCAAGTATTGTCAGTGTCAACAATGGTGTTTTCGGCCACTGGCTTTGTTGAAGCGCGTGCTGTTCAGAGACACTTCATGAGATTAGAGTTGCTCACAACGGACGTGGACAACACTCAAGGACATAATGTACACGTCACATATATGTTCTTGCTTTTGACCTGAAGGAGAATAAAGTAGTGTCTGTACTTCCACTTTGAAAATGCCAACTTTTCCTTCGGACTCGCCATTGCTGCAGCTGACCTTAGTTTGGGTCAAGCGGCAACCTCCGGCGCTGAAAATGAAGCGAACATGGAAGTGCAAAAAGTGCAAATAAACACTAGGGGCAGGCTCCAAAAGGGAGTCAATTACATTTTACCCATTATGTTAAAATGACTGACTTTATGGCAGAAGAAAACATGTTTGGAGCCTGGTACAAAACATGGCTCTAGCCTCTTTAGCTGAGTTTCTACTCCATGACAACTGTACGGGGACTGAATTTTTTATAACACACTCTTTTAAAATCTGAAATTGTGCATAATGGAGAGGGACGTCACTTTGACTGACAGCTGCCTGCTCCAATCACAGAGCTCATCCAGTCACTGAACTTCGTCTGTGTTTGTGCTGTTTTTGGATATTTTTTCATGCAAATACTGGATAAATAATGAAAAATAAAACTCAATGTAACCCAGGTCACAAAATGACCTGAGTAGCTTTGTTTTTATTAAATTGTTAAATTGTGTATTGTATGTTGCACAAGATGTTTTAAATTGTAATATATTATTTTTTTGGAAACTTTTATCGTTTTATCTCGTTTTTAAATCTCGCGTGACACCGCACCCTATCGCCGCACACCTGAAGTGTTTTTAAAGCGGAAGTAAGACGCCGACACATGTGGTGAGAGACGCGGAGACGCAGAAACAGAGACGGAGAAATTTATGATAAAATAAATATAAGAACCTCAGTACGATAGCAGATGAATTAACCTCATGGTTAAATCCATTGAAATCTTTATTCGACACATCACCCTGATTACCAACGAGTGTAATTGGCCAGGTTTTTTTTTTTCCTCCCGAAGTCTCAAGTTTCGATGGCAAGCTGACCCAGGACAACCATCTATCATCTTTCCCCGCACCGATAATCAATCATCTCCATCATCATCATCATCATCATCCCCTCACCCACCGTGCACCTACCGGGCTGGTAGGATAAGAAACTGAACCCTTTCCCTAAGATTATTTGAGTTAACTTTTTAGGAACACCCCGAAGACTTTGAACTATTTCTTTTTCCCCTATATGAACTAAACTGAACTGAATTGAAAACAAAGAGCTTTGAAAAAGACTCTATATTTTTTGTTGATTATTATGTATGTTTAATGTGTGCTCATTTTTGTTAAATTTTCTACATTCTTTAATACACATCATTTTGAGTAACTAAATCTGAGTCTGAGTTTGAATATTGATATCAGTTTGTTTCTTCTTCTCTTTTCGAATTTAGAACCTTCTGAGTTAATCTAGCCTCATTATTTCTTATGTTGGTTATAAGTTTATTCTGTTTATTCTAAATTAAAGTTAAAAAAAAAAAGATAAACTTGTGCTACATCAACTTCCTGGCGATTAATTTTACTAACAGATCAAGAAATGAATTATCATCAGTGTCCAGCTAGCTGTGGCCAGCTGTGTGGTGTCTCTGTCTGGCTTACCGGTGCTGCAGCCGGCTGGTACCACCAGGTTAGCTCTATGAGCATGTTTCATTAAACAGACTTCATTCAGGCCCCCCTCGCTCCACCTCTTTGTCCATATTTGGATTAACCGGAGTTAGGTGACACCCCACTGCCAAGATGGCTGCACGCTTCTATTTGCTTAATTTTTCATTCACTGAAAAAGGTAATGCCGTTAGTAACGCCATTTATTTTAACGCTACTATTCCTATCACTGAGTAAAAGTCTTAAAAACAATGCTGTTTACACACTGATGAATCAGTATTAATAATCAAATAATGCCACATATTCATAAATCAGTCACAGGGGACATTTTAGCGCACTAATACATTAACTACATTTAGTTGATAGTACTTCTGTAGTTTACTTCAGTAGGTAGATTTGAATGCAGACTTTTAATTGTATGACAGTCTTTTACATTGTTGTCTGTCTCAGTGTGGCCTCACTTGATCTCTGAGTGCAAGTTTTTGTTGGATCCTGCATCCTTCCTTTGTGTTTCACATCTTGCGACTGCCCTTCTCCAACAAGTGCAAGTCACAGAGGAAAATGAAAAGCTTTAATAGAAACTTTTCACTCAACATCTGAGGAAAAGAACCACTTTCCCTGTCATACACACACATACAGATACACAATCTCTGAACTTTACGTACCCTCATATTCCATATCATGATTCTGTTACCATGGAAGATGCAGAGTGTTTGGGGAGAGAGAATGTGTGTGTGTGTGTGTGTGTGTGTGTGTGTGTGTGTGTGTTTGCAAAGACCAAGAACAACAAATCTCAGGACCTATTCTTAAACAAATAATCTCTGCTTTATTTTGAAAGGAAACAACAACAACATCATTCCTCAGAATGCTGCACTGTAAAAACAAGACTCGGTCAAAGCCCAGCATATGGCTGGACT